>JBAJNP010000632.1:0-68552 GCA_036877545.1 Yasuhikotakia modesta | reverse complement strand
ATATATATGACAAAAATAACTGCTGACAGTCTACTAGTCAAACCATGACATACACTATTGTCCTGTTTTACAGGGGAGGTAGTTGTGATTTGACTGATGCCCCTTGGGCGCATGAACCTTTTTAGCAGTTCATCTCAATAAACAGACTCAGTGTTTTGAGCAGCAGGCAACAGGTGTGCCTGCTCTGTGTATGTATGGATCACAGCCACACAATAATCTTTCCTCCCACCCATGATCTACACCTGGCCCCAGAAAGCTATGGGTGGGTGCCGAGAAGAAGACCCTCTTCAGATGAAGCCATTAAAACCCTCTGGAGATTCCATATCTCGCTCTCATGACCGTAACGCTCAGAGGTGTGTTGATCTTGAACTCATCTCCAGAAGAGAGACAAACTGCTTTCACAAAAGACAGATATAAAGAGGCTGGGGGAGGGAGGTGGCTGTTGAAGGTTTTGGTATGTTAGGATTTTGACATTTCAGTCACGGTTTGAGAAACAAAAGAAGTTCCGCTCTAAATAGAGATGGGAGAGACCAGGTGCCACCTGGAGTGCAAGATTGTGCTCAACAGCGCCAGCGTGAGACTGGACATTTAAAGCTGTTAGGGTCCTAAACGAATGTGTTTAATATTTGGATAGCTTGGAAAGATGCCTGTTTGAAAATTGTTTGTTCTTTTATGAGAATTACAAGTTAAATTTGAGCTAAATCTTTTCAAGGTGCCTTTTAAAGTAGAATTGTACATTTAAGTGCCAAGTAATATTAATTTACAACTTTACTGAGGAGCTAGCATTAGCATTTGATGAGGGTTAGTTGCATGTAATTATGCCAAAGTTACTACACTTAACATGCACATCAAAGACACAGTAAAATATTGTTGTCATTATGCTTGTATGACTTTAATATTTTTATAAATGTATTAATTGTTTTAATAAACTTTTTATTTTACTTTTATTTCATTCCATTTTATGGTATGTATTATTTAAAAGGCAGATCTGTTTCTATTAAGCTTTAATGCATTTATATAAATGTTCATAAACGCATATAAACAAGCATTAAAGGAAAACAAATAACATTCTGTATATGTGTGTTAAAGCCTGACTGTCAGCTCTCCCTGAAGATTTCCCGCAGTTTTGGGTGTCCACATCTGTGCCTGATTAGCACAACAAAGAAAGCACAGCGCCTCTTGCATTAATGAGAGCTCCTCCAAGCCAGGGCTGAGGACTTCAGTACAATACACTGCCCAAATTACCACAGGCTTCTGGAGGAGACGCATTCATTTCAATGGCAGCCCGTGTTCTACAGTTTACCAAACCGAAATTACATTTCAAAAACTCTTTGATAAACCTCAACCCTAAGCAACTCCTCTCGAAATCATAATATTACTCTCTCCAACAGGCCAGCTTTCTTTTCGAATGAATGAAAGATGTGGAATATTGGAATGTGTAAGATCATGGGTAAACCGGTGATGTCTTTAGCATTGTGTTCAGTATGTTCTCAGCTGCTCAGGAAAGAGTAAACAGGGTTGACATTTGAGCTGAGCAAACAGCACTTCAGATGTTTTTCTTTAATTAGAGGGTGAGGAATTACAAGGTGAAATTAAAGTAAAAGTCACTTTTGTGGTAATTAATGATGATTTTTAATTGGTATTTGGTTTATTGTTGGAATAGTACTTTGAGCCAAGGCTACAACTACCATAAACCCTCTCTTGGTATTCAGTAATAATGGTTGATCGATATGGGGTCTTCAATTTAAGGATTTGAGGAGTTAATACGTGACCAGACCATTTATATTCTTGCAGATAATCTATAGCTGTTGTCATAGTCATATCATCATATTCAATCATATAATTGTTTATAATTGTTGCCCAACTAACATAGCAACAGCAAATAGCAATCAAACAGCAAATGTTGTGGTTTGATTCATAGAAAATGTTTGTGCAATATATCAGACAAACCTTATTTTAATATTTATTATTAGACTAGTAATTAATACAAAAAATACACATAGACAGAGTGATTGCATTATGTGTGTATACATATATACATTATTATGACTTCTGTAAGAAACAGGCATCTTTTAGTCTATAAGCAATTTTTGCCTGTTATCAACAAACAAATTCCCTTAGAATTGAACCATGACTTTTATGTTGCTAATGCAATGCTACGCTAGTTCAGCAACAGGAACACACAATAAACAACCTTTTAACTTTATAGGTGGTAGAACATATAACACATGCATGTGCAAAAATCTAGTACAGGTGCCGAGTGCTGGATGATGATTCCAAACGCGGCCTAAAGTCAGAACAAGGTGCTAATGTTCTCCCACAACAAAACGATGATTCACAGCCTATTCACATGAATGGTCAATTAATGCCCTTAGTTGCTAGTGTTTATTGCCCTTCCTAAATGCACTGGGGCCTCATGGAGCCTCCTTCTCCTCCCCCTGCCAGCGAAATGAGAAACAGCAAAGGCGCTTTTGCTGATCTACTGAGCGCGCTCTGTGTGGTCCGAGATAGAGGGGGGAACACGCCTAAGTTTACGGGCCTCAGTAACCACCAGGCGTTAAACTGAACAATTAGGCACTGGCTATATTGTCGCCCAGTTTATGGCTTTACTCTGGCTGCCTTCGGCTCGCACAATATGGCTCCTGCTCTCTCTGGTATAAAGACACAGAGACACCCTCAAGCTAAGGCCAGAGGAAATTACAGGTATATGTGCTAAGCAGCTTAGTGTACTGTGACAAGCCAAGAACGGTTAATGAGACATATTGGTGCCCTGCGGCTGGAAGGATGAAACGTCTCATTAGGAGAGGAGATTATTCTTTTAGGCATTATGGAGGAGAGGTTAAAGGGCAGAACTGAGAGAGAGTGACACCCGTGTCAGATGAGATGAGGCTCATATAAAGGATTTGACTTGGGACATTAAAGCTGCAATCTGTAACATTTCTTTGGTTACAAATGAACAAAAATAAGTATATGAGCAAAAACATAGCAGATAATTGATCAAAACTGTCTCCTTACCCTAATTCGTAATAGTTAGTTTATTAATTGGTGCTGTGAGGTTTGGTTTAGCTAAAAATGTCAGCTTGACTTCATTCGTCCATGTGGTTATGAAAAACATAGGGCAAAAACTGTTCTTTTTTATTATTATTTTTGTCTCAGTTGCTCTGAGGTAAAATAGGTATTACTGAGGGGGATAATTCTGTAATATTTCAGTACTGTACTGTACTGTACTGAGTAAAACATGTAAGTATATAAGCACCACACTCATGCAGCAGTTTGTACTCTGTTGTCTTTTTATTCTGGCAGGTTTGGTGCTGTGCACACAGCTCCGGCTACAGACTGACAGAAGGTGAGAGTGTATGTAATGTGCTGTTGACAGATCTGACAGGACCACAGCTGCAGGCCGACCCTGAGGTCTTCTGAAAGGTGTTTGCTGCCGGATGCAGACCCTCTTCATCATGACCCCCTGGCAGCACAGTGGACCCTATGGAAAAATGTGTGCTTTGTCCAAGACAAATTTACCATAGAGGACCGTTTTCATCTGGGTGATGATCTGTTGCATAATTTACTTACTCTCTCATTCCAACATAAACAGAACTCAAAATGCGATGTTGTAAGACTATGTTAGGTTGCTATTTACATTTAGTCTTTCACCCCATAGAGTAAAACACAAACTGTCTGATTCCTACAAAAAACATAAATCATGATTCACTGAAATATCCGAGTGGATCATTCATTCATTCACTCACTCACTCATTTTAAATAATCTGACATCCTTTTATCAATATGATTTAGGCTTTAGAAATGTCAGAAGTCAAAAAACAATGGCCAATTTATTCTTTAAATATTTACCAGAATGAAAGAACTAAAACCAAGACTGAAACATTAGAGTGAGTAAATAAAGTGTTTTAAATAAATGCAGTAAAGATGGAATATGTTGTGATGATCTGAATTGATCAAAGAAATCAGAATATGTTAAAATTTAGTTCCTCTAGAAATTCATGTCCCATCGAGTCTTCCACCCCACACTGGCCTAAAAAATAACTTGCTGTGCAGTTTGGCCTACGATGACCAGATGCAGCGGTGTGTGATCTCAGCTGAGCAGAAAACCATGCTGTTTCCGTGAGCCACAGGTTCAGTCTTGTGTTGTTTTAATATACACAGTCATGAGCGATTCCAGGCGTTTGTGATGCACTGTGACGCAGATTTATAAATGCGAGTCAGGCTACAGTGCATAAGAAACCTTCAATTCCCAGATGATTACACTGATTATCTCTAATTATGTCTATTAATTATCTGTGAAATAGCTTCAAATGGCACCACAGGCCAGTTTTGTTTGGAATGTTCTAGAACGGCATGTTTCTCTGGTCATATGCACAGTGGGGATAGTACTGTTTAAGTCATGGCAGCTGGAGTGTTTTACATGGCAAATCCCAGCTTCCTGCTCATTGGCTGGATGATGTGCTAATGCCCCTGTGTGATGACAGTAAATAAACAAAAAAGGGGCCCTAAAATGAGAAACAGGAGAGCAGTTGAGCTGTCAAATAAATTTCTAAAATCGTCTATTTTAACACAGACAGACATACAACAAATCTAATGTTTCAAATTGTGATCTTCCAAAATACACCGTCAGGCCCAAACCAGTAACCAAAATCTTAACTTTTTTCAATCTATTTTTGCATTAACTTGAACCAACTGGTCCAAAGTGATATTTAGCAGATACACTGTAGATGTTAATGACAGATATGTCTTCATATACTTTTTCAAAATATTTTAAATAAATATTTTAAATAAATACTATTTCACTCAATGCAATAACATTTAGACATTTTTAATTGCAATTGTAATTGTAAGTGTAGTGTAATTATAAGCATAATTGTAACTTCCAAAATACTTTTTGGAGCTATTGTATTTACTGTATTTTAATTCATGGCTGTCAAACTCACAGTATTACATTACTAGTTAAACACCCATATCGTCACTCTTTTCTGTTTTCAACTGCTAGCACTGTATAAGTACAAAAAGTACAAAAGTACTTTTTTGTTGACTCTATAAACAAAGCATATGCTAACACTTACATTTTTTCATGTCAGTGAAAATGCTTTTCACTATTGAAATTAGAATGGAAACACTGAATTAAGGAATGCAGTATTGGAACTTGGCATTCTTATCAGTCCAGGGGGATTGTCCTTGTAACAAGTGTATGTAAGTAAGTATGTTTCATGTTTCAAATCTTCAGTACATATTTGACCTTAGCTCTGTCATGAGCATTGCAAAGACAGAGACTCCAGTGAGTGAGCCAGTGTCAGAATCCTCCAGCAGTGATTGAATGGCAGGTGGGGCCCTTTCAGCTCAAACGGCCCTTGTAGGCAGGTGATTGAAATCCCACTTCCTGTCTGTACCTCAGCAGTACAGACGGCAGGAGTGTGTCCTGCACAGCACCTCATTCTGCTGCGCTACACTCTGTACATTCAATGTGCTTTTTGTTCCTCACACACAGACACAGAGACACACACACATACACACACAGAGACACACACACACGCACACACACACACACACACACACACACACACACACACACACACAGAAGTGTTAGTTTTTATTTTACAGTCAGACTAGTCACTTAAGTTTACACAATGACTATATTGAGAATGGAATGCATGTACTGCTCACTGCATACTGAGCTGCTGTCATATTAAAACTGTAAACTGTTAAAACAGTATAGCGCTATTCACACTCACAGTGATTTTACAGGGGACACATTCTGTTAGCTCTTCTCCCATTGGTAGGCACTGCATCATGACTCTATTGCATCAAGATGTATTAAGTTTCTTCAGCTTTGTGGAGTCCTCAGACTGCCTTCATCATTTTACAAAGTGAGAGATGTTCCTAAGTCAATATCATTGTTTACACTGGCAAAAAGTTACACTCAACCAAGATCTTGTAGATGGGTCTAGTTCATGTTAAGATTATATTATATACCATCTACACCATTATTAGTCACCTATCATTTCCTATTGACTTTAGAGATTTTAAGTTATAGTTATGGGTATTAACAACTCCAGTCATCATTTACTGTCATTATAACACAGTTTGGCATCTTCTGAATTTCTTTTACAGAAGCAAAGTCACAAAAAGAAAGTCTGAATTAAATATGAAAATAAATATGAATTTAGAGTGACATGAGGGTGAATTAATGATGGCAAAATGTTAGGTTTACTTTTTGTGGGCAATCTAACCCTTTAATTTTCATTTATACCATTTATTTAAATATACTTTTCATCATGATCAAGTGAATCCTTATTTATGACTCAAGTCTTTGGTTGTCTGGCCCAAAAAGTGTTCCCCGCATCCTGTTGTGTAGACTTTTAACTCCTTTCTATTAACGTTTCGGTCTAGACCCTGCTGTCCCTGCGACATAGACTGAGAGGCACCATGAGTATCCATTTAAATTTATTGGACTCCCTTAAAACCACAAACTCAGTGTCAAGCAGCCGGTTGTCTGAGGCCCTTCACTCAACACCCGTGCAGTGAAAGTCCTGTCTAATAACAAGATGGACATGAGCTATGGCAACGTCAGCGGCCAGAACTCAAATGATGTTGATCCATTACAATGGACTCCTGTCACCAAGCTCTCCACTCCAGGAATCAGAGGGGTGTGTCTAAATATGAAGGCCAGGGTTGGTGCTGTTTGTCCGGGCAGAGAATGGCCCCCAGGGATTATTGGGGGCCGTGGACAGACAAGCCGACTGCAGTGCTGTGTCGCCTTCCACTTTTGAGGAAATGACCCCATGCTAAGTGCTGCCTGACGTACCAGAGAGGTTGATGATAAAGTAATTGGCGAACTTGGAAGCTAATCTCACTGTTGAGAGTTTACAGGCTGATGTAAAGCTCTGATAAGCACAACCTAGACGGTTTACCTTCTTATCTTAATGTTGAGCAACTGGCTAAAAGACTTCTGGCAGTAGTGGTTAAAAACCATTGCATATTTTGTAAACATGGCAGGCATGCGTTTTAATGCATCTTACCAAAAGTTATACAACAAGTCATTTAAAACCTGCATGATTATGGAAAAGGAGAGGTTTAGCTTAATGTCTAAGCTGCTGTTCTTTGTACAATGAAATTAGACTAGGGGCTGTCAGGCTATAAAAAAAAACAAAACCGTTTGAGCAAGTGATTCATATGACATTACATACCAAATCCTTTTTGGCCATGCCAGAGCTTTGTTAGAGGAAAAAACAAAAACATATTATCAGTTTTTTGGTGTAGTATTCCTTTAAATTGTCACAAACTCTTAATGCATCTAACACATTAGAATGCAAGTTGGCATGGAACATGTACACAACGTGTATTGAATAAGACGGACGTTTCAACATCATAACACAGACAATGAGTGGTCATCCAGGAGTCATTCAGGCGTGTGTGACTCACCCGCTGAGGTTTTTTATCCGGGGTATTTCACAACGGAACCAGACTGTGGATTTGAGGTGTGAGTGCTTCCGAGAAAGCAAACCTCATTTTCATGTTGGCTAGCAAAACAAACATGGAATCGGAAGGGAAAGCGAGAATTGTAAACACACTGCACTCCTCTTGTTCCGGAATTTTCTTAATTGCATACGGGAACTATGAGGAAACTAATTTTTTTCTTTACATGTGTTCACCAGAGATGACAGTTGAGTCGCACCCTCACATATTTGATGCTTGTAATCTATTGACACTGGTATCTTGTTAAAGAGCTGTAATAAAAACAGGCTTGCGTTTCTACAGACGGCATAATCAAAGCCTCATTGGCTGCTCTTTGAACGGGTTTCTATTTTCACACATGGACAGAACAAAGCCGCCAGCACTGTTAGCTGAAACCACAGCTCATTTTGCCAGTTTGTTCTTATAGTTACTTTTACCAAAGTAGAATCAATTTTTTCAGCAATATCAAAACTGAAATTAAACAGAACAGTTAAAACAAAGACTACAGATTTTTCATATTAATAATATAATATTATGCTTTTAATGTAAAATTCTCATTCACTTATTATATTAAACTTATTATATTCAGCAACCATACTGCAATGCCCAGATCATAGTATTGAGTCTACAGGGGCAAACATTATGTCTTTCAATACTATATGTCTGGCAGTCATCACAGACAAGGCATTTTTACTCCAGACCAGATCTAACATGGAAAGGCTTCATCTTCTTCACCTTCTGTTTGCCAGAGACAGAACACCAGAGACCTCAGAATAAATAATGTGGCTGCTGCATGATTTTTAGTTCAACTGAATGTTCCTTTATTTTTCTTGTCTAACAGGCTTGGAGAGAAACAGTGGGTCCAGGCAAGTGAAACAGACCACATAGAATTGCTCCTGTTTGACACTAATAAGCAGATACATTCTCTAATAAATGCTGCTGACATTTAAGAGCAGTGCCAGCTGTTTGTGGAATCTGTGTGCAGAATTAAGCAGCACAAGGATCCTGATTTTGTTCTACACACACACACACACACACACACACACACACACACACACACACACACACACACACACACAGGTTTTTGGGAGCAATGTTTTTATCAAAACACCACAAATAACAGTTAACAAGAAACAAACTAACAAATAACTACTAACCGTACACCAAACCTAAAAAAAAAAAAATTCTGTTTTTTAAAAATTCAAAAAATATAATTCTGTAGGATTTAAAAGCTATTTCCTCACAATGTTAAAATTGACTGGTTTCAGTGTACTTGAGAGGACATTTGGTCCCTGTAATGCAGAGAATACCAGGACCACACACACACAGACCCACAGAACACCAGGATCCGGCCTTGAGTAACCAGAACTGGCTCAGGTTCCACAACTTCCTGTTCTGTTCTTCCATCTATCTGAGGGCAAAATATCACTTAATTTTTCTGCCCTTCCTTCCAGTAACATCTGGGGAGAGAAAGCGGGAAAGAGACAGAATGATAGAAAGAAAAAACAACAGCTGACAGGAATACATTTTAAATTCACATCATTTAAACATCAACAAACATCTGCAGAGTAACAGAACTACAGGCCAAGGAAAGGTTAAACGGCAGAACGTAATCCTTCCCGCAAGACAGCGGAACATGAAAATGGGTGAAACAATCCCCAAATAAATGTACGTGTTTCAGTGTGTGTTTGTGGTGACTTTGTCTCCTGGGTGTCGGGCTCTGGGGGCTTGTGGGAACCGCGTTCTGCGAGAGAGACAGTCTGTCGGTGACTCTGCACATGTGGCTCTTCCAGCACAAATACCTCCTGACCAGAAAATCAGTGAGGCTGCACCCGCCAAATATTGGCTGCATGAAAATTACCCTTCATATTTAAACTCTCCATTTCCCTTCTTCTATATTGTTTGTTAAAACCAGTGTTACAGCCCAACAGCTGAAAATGTGTCATACACATTATCACACTCAACTCCACAACATAAAGTTTAAAACTAGATTTTAGAAAAGAAAATATTTGTAGGGCTTACCTTAAAACAGCTTAAAACTTACTTTAAACATGCTAGGCTCATGTGGGCGGTTGCTAGGGTGTTGCTAAGGTGTCCTGAATGGTTTAAATCTTGTTGCAGTGCAGTTGCCAGAATGTTAGTGTGTTATGTTTGCGAAAGCACCCAAACGTTAGATGTATTATTTATGTCTGTAGAGCAAATGGTGTGCAATGAATTACACGCCTAATTTTAACTCTTAAGGTTTGTTTAAATCCATAACCCCAAGCATGAGCAATTGTGATGATTGTTTTAGAAAGCAAGGCTAATTAACTGCAAAGTACTTTGACTTTGCTCATCGCAGGTCAAGTGCTTTGAAGCATGAGTTCGCATCTGGCACTCAGATATGCATCCCATGCTGACTGTCTCTCTGTGGTTTGGTATTGAGGTCATGTGGGTAAGAGTCTTGGTGCTTAGAGACATGTATTTCACATAAGCAGTTGATGTGTCAGAAGTGACAGATGAAAGCAGCAGAAAGGGAGGGGGGCTGGGGGGGACCCCCATTATATTACAGAAAACTGGCTATTTTTCAGAAAGCTTCTTTAATAGGACCCAAGCACATAAAACACAACAGATGTGATGATTCTGATGTTAGTTACCTTGACTTTAGATTTAATAAAGTAAAAACTACAGTGCTGAGGTAGTTTTGCTGATAGCATGGTAACATCTATACCCTGTATTTCAACTAATTAAAGGCAATCTTAGTCTGTAAAAATGCCTCTGAGACCCTTGTTAAAGAAAAATGAGAGAAAATTCCAGGGTTGGATTTCTGAATATGAGCACCATTGACGCACTCGAAGCGAAATTGCATGTAATTGAATAATTTCTTCACAATCCTATTTCACACAATTACAGACCTCAGATCCCACAGAGAATGTTAAATGTCCATGTTAGATGAACTTCTGATGTCACAAAATAAGTAATCGCCCCTTCAACCTCACTCTAAATGCAACTTTGGCGTGTTTTATAAACTGTGGCTTGTCTTAGATCGTTTGCAGGGTTGTGAACTTCAGTGTGAACGTGACACTTAAAGTGATTTATGTTCCACTTCACTTTTGTTCCGACAGCTGAGATTCCACACAGTTAAATGTCTCCCAGTACCCATCAAGTAAACGTGTTTTGTTTAACTTCCTTGTCTTTTTTAGTCAACAGCTTTCTTTTGTCTTGTTTTTTTTCTGCTTGTGTATAGGCACAACCATAAACACTCTCTGCTTGGTAAATCATTTATGAAACTTCTCACTCGTGAATGTCATTTTAGTTACTGTACACAACTAAATCATAACCACAGGACATATTGAGGCCATGCCAATGAACTTCTAATGACAAAAACCACACAACGTAATTGTATTTCCGTAATCATGTCTGTAATCAGGATGGGGAGTTAAATGTTATTTGTGGTGTTTTGATATTCTCCGGCCTGGCGACAGGAGGTTTGAGGCTAGGGTGACTCTTGTTGCTGGATCATCTTTGTGGAACTTCTAGGCTTAGCCAGACAGTAATGAAAACCTTCCCTCTCTGTTTAACAGCTCAGAGATACAGAGCGGAATTGGAGAGGGATAGAAGCATTGCCAAACTTCCTGTCACACCCTCCTGAGCTCTTCATAGAACTAGTGAAATATGGATCTTCCACTGCTACCATTGTTAATGTTAATTATAGCATTTAAGGAAGAAAATCATTTACAATTTGTTTTCAAAATTGTTAAATTGTCCCAAATTGCCCACACAGAAAGGTCAAGTTTTTTATTTGAGCATATGTGTAATGAGAATAATTGGCGCTAAGTTTGAACTGTAAAGAGTATGTGTATAATATAACTGTACATAAATACTATAACTGCACTCAGAAGTGATGCATTTATTTAGATTCACCCCACTGTGTATTAAAAACACTGTATAAAAAACACTCAATATCTCACAACTAACTCCCTTGTGTCATATCAAAAGACAACATTTAAAATGTTCCTCAGACATGGGGTGTAGGTGTGTCTGTGATCTAGACCACTAGCTATCTGCCTTTGAACACGTACTGGAGTTCTTAATTGCACTCTTCAAAATATATATTTTAATTAACACATGTATATAGTTCCTAAAAGTATCCTAAAATAATCTAAAAATAATGTTTATAATATTTATTATTTATTTTCATTGGCTACATGGGTTTTGGCTATAAGGCTGTGTTTTTGGTTTAAAGGCCTGTATTTTGTGGAACCTTTCTGTTTCACAAAAGGTTCTTCAGAGAGGCAATAATTTTAACAACTTTATTTGTAAGAGTGTATTCCTAATGATCAAACCACAACAACCACAATCAGCTAAACCCAATGAGTGGGAAGCCAAATGTGGTTGAATCACTCAGATGTGAGGCAAACCTGTTCTTGTTCAATTTGGCAGCACAGGTGATAATGAGAGAGCACTGTGATGGGCCCCATGTGAAGCAGCCTTACCGTGGACTGCCGACACAGCAGCAAGGGAGTGATTATGTTTTTAGGGAGCCAGTGGGCAGATATGGGGGTTAGAGGCTAAAGAGAGGGGATTTATTAGAGCTGTAAATCACAGTGAAACAGCTTCCTCTTTCTGCTCCTGAACTCTCTCCCTGCTTCCTCTCCACACAGTCCTCATAGTTCCAGAACGTCTCCTTCAGCTTTTATAAGACAGCAGAGACAAACCCTCCAGTGTTAAATACATCTTTGTGTCCAAGAATGGGGAGAAAGCTGGAAAGAAAGACTGAAAGTCAGTCATTTTTCTGATTATTATAATATGCTTGTTTCACTCACTACAAAATCATTCAGGCTTTGTCAGGAATCAATATGTTTCCTAATGAAGCACAAGCCTAAACTTTGTCATTTAATGGCGCAAGACATTTAATGGCACACACACATTACATACGTTTTTTTTAGCAGAAGCGTTTTAACACACACCCTGTGAGTCTCACTTTTACATTCATTAGCCAAACAATATTCCAGTCTCAGTAAATGTTAAGTGTGACATTAACAGCATCCGGACATTTATTTGCCCCAATAAATCAGAATATTCCATACCTCCTGGCTGAATTCTGAATAAGCGCACTATTTCAGCTAAAACAGAAAAGCTCTGTTACACACTGCTAAAGCTCCTCTCAACTGCTGTAAACGGTGTTTGTTTTTGGTTACATTTACTTCAGTGTTGAATGATGATGAATGATGGTGTAGCCTATTTATATTATGATATTGAATAAGTGTAATGCTCTTGTGTTTATTAAGAATGGCCATGATTATTTATTTACTTAAAATGTAAAATTTACTCAAACTTTCATTAGACTGTAATTTAATTATATATCTTTATATCTATATATATATATATATCTTGTGTCACAAACCCCTTTTTTGCTTGACTGAAGTTTGAATGCAGTTGAATGCAGTTACAAGCTCAAAGCAGCTTGTAGGTTCAGTAGTTTAACTTTTAGGCTTAACTTTAAAGCTTCTCAGGCTTATTTCTGCACTGAAAGCTTGGAGAAGATGTTGGCTGAACGATCTCTGTGAGATTAAAGGGAGCAGAAACTACACAACAAGTGTTTTGTGGCTTTTGCACACCAAAATGAGAAGGAAACTAAAGATCTTGTGCTGTGAGTGGAAGTAGGTGTTCAAGGTTTCATCTCCACATGCCAGCAGCTCACTCAAGTTATTTCTCCTTCTGCTGTTTTTTCATTGCTGTTCTTTCAGCTAAGCAATTGGATGCAAGGTTCGGCTGAGGCCATTTCAGTTCAGGGCCAGTTTCTGTGGGCAGTTTCTGTTTATGTAATGTGGACCCACTGCTGAAAGGGCATATAAGACGGAGATCTGAAAGGAAATGTTAAGAGATTCAGAATGTGGCTCTAGTACAGTGTAAAAATTACCTTCTAAGAGCTTCAGCTGTGTGATTTGGTGAAGACAAGTGTTGCCAGCAAACATTTCAGCAACTTTTCTTGGCCCACCAAAGACTGAAAGGTTAACTGCCTAAATGCTCAACTGCCCCCAATGGCCCCCTAAAATACAGTTTTATAAAAATAAAGATACATTTCAAATGCTACTTCTGAATCAGTATAGCATTAACAGACTCATACAGTTAACCAGTAGCATTTAAGGGAACAATTCATGTTCTGTTATTGTTGGCTTTCAAATAAAATACAGAGCTCCTATAAAACATGGGTGGGACTCTTACAGTGCTCTATTCACACTAAATAGGCTATTTTTGTCTCTGAGTAAACTAGAATCTGTAGCCCAGTGTGTTTTGATGTCTTTTGGAACAACATCTGGTTTTGCCCACAAAAACAAATTGAAGATGTGTCGAGCAGTCATTTTATTTTTAACCTAAATAATTAGTTTAAATATTTTCACAGTCCAAATGTTACAAATTTTTCCATAACATCATATTTGGCAAGATTCGAGAAGAGTTGTAAACACTATGTTGTAAAATCTTTTCTAATGTCAAATAGACAAAATAATATAAACAAATGATGTAATTTAGACATCAAGCACCCACAATTCTGTGCAATGTCATGTGACATGCAATCATCTAATTGAGCTCCAGTTTAATACCCCTTACCAGCTAACTTTCAAGCGTAAAATACATTTTCTGAGAATACATTCCTTTGGGAACCCACTGCATCTACTGTACATTCCTCAGCAGCATGATAATGGCTCAGACCGTCCATTATGTCAGCAGTAATTTCCAGCGGTCAGGACAGTTTGATATGTGAATGTGGTAAGTGATGTTCTCCAGTACTACAGCATGTTTTATCAAAGAGTGCATGTGTTCCTGTGATCTTCAGCCCCCCCTCGGGCATTATCATTGATGTCCTGCCGACCCCCCGTTTGTGGTGTTTTATCAGGGCTGCTGGGGTGGATGAGAGTCTGTGTGGGCCGGTTTGGCTCCAAGTGCTTGGCCTGATCTCATGGAGCTTTATCATAGGAGATAGTCCTCCAGAAAAGCAGATGAGGTTTTAAAGAGCTTGCAAGACAAAGACATCTCACACTTATGGGAAACCAATGATTGTTTAATAATTAGCATTTGGTGTTGCTTCCTCTACATAACCTTGAGAGAAATAAGATACTTGCAATACATTTGTACATCAATTCCAGCTTAATTAGAAATGACACACAATACAATTTTCTGTGTGATATTATATGATATTTAACTTGAGTTTCTTAAGCTCCTTCACACAACATGTTTCATTTGATCTCATGCTCTTTACTGATACTTTTGTCTCCTGGGCAACTAGATTCACGAGATTCAACTTTTAAACTATAAACATTCAATTAAAATGGTCAGTCAAGACAGAAGTTATACCCTGATATAAATCATATTTCATGCAATAAATATTGAAATGAATACTAATAATTTAATGTTTAAGTTATGGTAGTTTTGGAAAATGTGACCATAAAGCCAGAATGTTAGACTTGTCTGGAAAAGGACAAAAATAGTAAAAAAGGCATTTTAAAAGTCAGAAAAAGTCAGTTATAGTTGGAAGAAGCAACAGAAAAACAAGTTAATTTCAGTATGATGTATTTTAAAAAAATCTGAGCTAACATGTTAAATTCTATTCTAACATGTCTGATGAGTTTCAGATTCTTTGCCAGAGGTGGCAGATAATGAAATCTGATTACATACTGTGAAGTCTGATGTAATCTGTTCTCTTTTTTTAATGGGCAGAGGGACAATTAAGGGTCAGTATGAGAGTGGGCAGATGGGTGGGAAAGCTCAGCTTATCACTGTGGCCTTCTCAACAAGATAAGCTGCAGTATGTCCACTCACCTTCTTCCCTGTGGCAGACCCTCAGGGGGGCAGATAAGGGGGTCTTTGATGAATGAAATGGAGGACGCCAGAAAGACACAGGATAAGAAAGAAAACACCTCTAATCTTTTAATTAAGTTTGCAGAAGGTAAACAGTCAGTCTGTATTTTGAATTCTTTTTTTTGGTAAAGATTTCTTCTCATTTGCCTTTATGCAACTTTGATCTCACAAATGAAGTTGTTGTTCTTAACTGTATTGTTAATGATAACATCAGGATTTTTTGTGACTTATCTGCTGGCTTTCAGACGCTTTGGCACCATCCTTTGTGTCAAAAATCTGGGTGTCATCATGCAATGTGCTGCACTTACTTACACAACACCTATTATTTATACTTCGATATTGTTTTCTTGCCTAAATCCATTTGTAGGCTTTTTCTTTCTTTCCTCAAATTTTAAATATCATATCATCATTCACTTATCATAGATGCACACGCAATGTCATGACAGATAAACTTGCCTTGAAATCAACTAAATAAATCTAACACCACAAACAGTCTAAGAACTTCAGCCAAATTCCAGGACAGGAATGAAGTATTAGGGTCACAGACTGTGTGTAGGCGAGAAGGTGTCAGGAGAACATTTTTTAAAGCAGCGCCACACCAGAATGTCGGAGGCGACCGGCAGTCAGTCTGTCTCCATCTCTCCAGCTTAATTAGAAACACAACAGCGATATGGGCTGCCGTGGAACAAAGACGCAGTCACTGCGCTGCAGAACTCTGGAACAGGGCCGATACGGTACAAAAAGTCCTATCTCAAGGTCTGGAGAACAACCTTCACACCGCCCCAAAATGAGCTATCGGTGACCTGCCCTACAAGGTACCCAGCAAAGATAGGTCTCTGTTTTTATCTGCCAATGTCGTTTCTATGGCAAAAGAGAACAGGATTAAGTCTTTTTGGATAGTGTTATTGATAGCGGTAGGGTAGGATGTTAGATAAACAGGAGGTGGATAAAACAACAACAGGCAGGCGGTTCAGTTTAATAGGTTATATAAAGGAAGCCCATATTTCCTTTGGTGGGATTTGCTGTGGTCAGTCAGACCCCAGTGATAAAACATTTGCGTTCCTATAGCTTGAACTGTGTCCAGATCTCAGGTTCTAAAAGTAAAGCCAGAATATTTCAGTAGTGTTGTGGGAATTATAGATCGCTTTACTGTGACTGTTTTCTGTTTAAATAAGCCTTATGAGAGGAAGATGTTGTAGCTCAGAGGTCATTCTCTCATTGCTCAGGAAATTGAATAGAATTCTCAGATATGCTCATTTGAAGCATCAATTTTGTCTCATATGTTTCTTCTAAAATTTCTGTAAGACAAATAAATGATAAAGGAGAACATTTTTGACAACGTAAGACTATAGAGCTTGAATGACATGATTCAGATATTTTGGTCTTGGAGAAATAAGATAAGACATGTTTGAGTTAGTATCCTCAGTAATGTTCTGATCTTCTGAATCTGTAGAGGAGACATGTGAGATAACTGCAATCTGTTACTTAGAATAAAAGCCAGAGAAGCTGGAGACTTTTAAGCTTGAGTCTTAGTTTAATCTCAATTTAATCTCATTGCTGCCTGAACAGTTAAGATATTTAAAAGATTGTATTTGTCGTTTGTTAATGTGCCACAATAAATAAAAAAAACCTAACAGTAAATCCATACAACTCTACTGACTGATTTAAAGTTGCTACTTTACTGCTCAGTAAATCACAGCATTAGACACAGTTACCAACATTGCAGCCCTTCCTGATTCCTGGATGTGGCATATACAGCAGTTTAATGTGTTTATTGTTTTATTGTATTGGCTTTTATAATGTTAGTTGTATATGTGTTATGATGTCCACAGTGTAAAGTTCAAACTTTTATAATTATTGAGATCCACACACATTTTTACAAACATTCTCACATGAACTAAAAGTAACACTGCCACATAACTTTAAAATAAAAGCAATTTATTAATAATTTTTTATAGTTATAGTTTTATAGTTTTTTATTTGGTACTATTTGTACCAAGTTTTCACTAAATGTGACTTTTTATTATATTATTTATTATCACATTGTTTTTAAAGACTTCCAACATCAACCAAACAGGCTCTAATAAACCTCTGCATTGACCTGCTTTAGCTCATTGTCCTTAAAAGACATGAGATGACTCTCAGCCTCTAAAACTGGTTGAAGATGAGCTTTACGTCAGTCACAGAGATAAGTTCAAGAGCCAGGACATGTGTTAAGTACGAAGCACTTGTTGTATTTCCTGTTTGGCTACATCCTGTCTCCAACCAGATGATCCTGCGTCGTTCCTCTCTAACGTTTGATCTCCTGTCCTCACCAAAACGTATTCCAATCCTCTCTCTCAACCCTTGACCAACCTTTTGCCCCTTCTGCCCCTCCTAAAACCCCACCACCTCCTCACTTCTCACACAGGAAAAATAAACTTGACCCTCCAGATAGCTAGTGTTCCTGTGGAGAATTGACCCTCAGAATACGCCATCTTGCCCCCAAAGCCTGAGTCCACATCTCTTGGTTGCTGAATTCTTAAGCCCCCTGATCAGCACTGAATGTTTACCCAGGTGGAAGAGTCAGATCTCTGCTAGGCTTCAGGGAGTGTATGCCCGGTCAATCTCACACATTCTCATTCATCTATCTTTCTATCCATCCATCTCCCTCCTGGGCTGATGACTTCAGAGAAATGCTTTCTTGTGACCCCTCTCTTATCTGTCAGACGGGTCAGATGAGAGAAGCCATTTGTGTGAAGATATCAAAGCCTCTGCATGTCTCCCTTCCTGATTATTAATGGGCTGATGTTCATTTAAAAGAATTTAAAGGCAATGTAATAAATTGAAATGACTTTTGCACGGTATTAATACAATTTCCTATGTGTTAAACACATTATAGTGAAATATATTAAACAAATTATAGTGAAATAATTCTATTTTACTATAGAATTATAGAACTATAGTGAAACACCTAAAATCGCCTATGTTGTTAAATATTTTGTCTATGACTAACACCATTAATGCATAACATACATACCAGACTCTCCCAATAACAACCAGGTCATACAGTATGTCAACTATAACAAAGTATAACAAAACAAAAAATGTTGAATTAAAATCTAACAAATTTTTATTATTGTAATGCTAACAGTCTTTTTACTGTAATGTCAACACAATAAATGACATCATGTTTGTTTGTCATTAACGCTAATTTAAATAGAAAGGGAAATTCTCTAAAAGAAAACTTTGCAGATGTTTTCAATAATGTAAAAATTAATGTAGACTTACTGTAGCTTAACTGGTAGAGCATCGCAGTAGCAGTGCAAAGGTTGTGGGTTTGATTCCAGAGAATGAAAGTGTAAAGTATAAAAAAATGTATACATTAAATTGTATGTAATGTATGTGATGTATACAGTAAAAATACAGTAAGTTGCTTTGGATAAAAATTTCTGCCAAATAAGTAAATGTAATGTAACTATTTAAATAAAAAAATTAATGTATTTGGACAATACAGACTAATTGTCCTTATTTTTAGTTAGTTTTTTGGATTACATGTGGCAGGCATGTTTTCACTAACTTCTTTTAACATATGATTTTAACATATTTACTAGATTTTAGTCCATTAGTCTATCCAGTTAAAGTTTTAAAATATATTAGTTTTTTTTTAATGAATTTAATATTAACTTTCTGAATACTACCTCATTTCACCTCACATTCTACCTCACATTCTAAGTATTGTTACACTTGAAGAAATACGTTTCAGTTAGTCAGTTTGAATCACTACGAAATTCAAAGATTTGAGTAGGACTGTATACAGCGATTGCCTGGGTAAAAATAGAGATGAAGACCAGGAAAGAGAAAGATGAAGGGAGAGCGTGGCCTGTTAGAGGTGAGAGGTTGTGGGTGACGGGGCACTTACGAAGCTCATCAATTCAGTATGTGTGTGTATGTGTGCATCACTGCCTGGTGGGCTGGGAAACTGAGGTGTTCCCACACTCCCCTGCTGGACCCTAGAAGTCAGTGTAATCAAAGTCTATAGTGTGTGACTGAGGACAAATACACCAGTACTCCCATTCTAGATGATTAACTCATCAATCTGAGCTATCAGCATGAGACCTGATGCATCCACAGCTTGTTAGGAGAGAAATCTCACCAGCATTCCTGTGACCAGGAGTTAAATGTCATTCTGTAATACAAAGATGTTGGTTTTTATCCAGGTCAGATTTCAACCCTTTAGTAAGTCTAAAAATGCGCCCCCACCCCATCGATCGCTCTTCTATGAGAAAATATGGTTAACCTTTGAAATTTCTATGAACTGCCCTGTAAGAAACATTTGAAGTTGATGCTATCAGCCTAGTAAGATCTTAGAAGTGATATCACCGCGGAGCTGCAGCCTTTTAGGTGCCAAAGAAAGATTTCATGACGCATATGTTGTTCCAAACACTTCCAAACAGTTGATATATTTAGCGTGAGTGTGGAGTTCAACACACAAACACAGTTTTACATTAGGGAGGATGTCGCAAGATAATGATGAACGGTCTCCATAATAACTAAATGTAATAACATTCACGCATAAATAAAAGGCTTCCTTGACACAAATTACAGAAAAATATGTTCGCTGATATCTCCACCACAGACTACGTGATGACACCCTGTATTGGAAGCAGGAGGTATGCGTGTGTGTGTTTTTGGGGGGGGGGGGGCTAGCGGAAGGTTTTCCTGGGCCCACAGTTCCGGCAGAAGGAAAAAGAAAGAAAAACAGGCCTGTGTCTTGTTGCTGGACTGCAGTGGCGCACGAAACACATGGTCCCAATTTCACGGCTGAGGATGGAGAGTGCGGGCGGATGCGGGGGCAGAAACAAGCATGCAATCTGCAGGCATTAATACCTCAGTAATAGGCACATTCGCTTAAAACCAGGAAACTTTTTTCTCTCTCCGACGCATGTACACGCCTTCTCCTCCACTCTGTCTTTCCCTGTAGTAGGTGACTGAGGCAGTCTAACCATGCATGCTGAGAGATGGACCATTATCTTGTTTTATGTTCATAACTGCAGTCCTAATAAGAACCGTTACAGTAAATCAAATATGTTTTTAGGGCTTACATGTGTCTGTCCTGATAGGCCAGATAAGGAAACAGTGAAGGGGTTTGTCAGTTTCCATGTTTTCCCAACTACACAGGCTATTCCCGGGAAACTGATGGACAATTTGAATTTTAGAAGTTGTGGTCGCCAAGACCCGTGTGTAATTACCGGAGAGGAAGCTGTTTTTACTTGTTCCTGCTTCGTCTTTTTTTTGCCCGGTAGTGTAACCGCAGTGGCCGGCCTGCCTGCGTTATGTGCGTAAAACTGGATTTAAAAGAGGTCAAATGACAGGATATGATAAGAACTTTAGAGCCTGTGAGGCTTTTATTAAAATTCAAGCCAGATTTCTGAACCATGTCTCAATTAGAATCCATTAATGATTCTCAAATGGACTCCAGGTTACTCTATGGCTTCTGTGTAGTATTATAAAAAGCATGTGGTCACATTATGAAGTGGGTAGAAAACCTTCAAACACAACTACACAAAGTAGTACACAAACCAGGATGTTGTGGGATCAATAAAGATTGTTTCTCACAACTTTAGTTGTTCTCAGCATCCCTGTTTGGTAAGACCGGTTAAACCAGACTGGTTTCCTGGTCTATGATGGTCTTGATAGCCTACTAGCCTTGCTAGTAACTGGTTCGGAGCAGATTTCAACACACAAATGTCACAAATTAGTCTCAGATTTGCCTTGTTTACAACAAAAATCTATATTATTGCAGCTTTTAATATAAACTCAAAAAATGTCTCAAATATAATATAAACTATAAATATATACAAACAAATATAATGCAAACAAATATAATACAAACTTTTAATATAAACTTAAAAAAATATCATTTGGAAGACACTGACAGTGACAACCTTTATGCTGCTAACACAATATTCTGCCAGTTTAGCTACAGGAAGATCAACTTGAGCTACAGGAATTCATTGGTTTCATATTCTTATGTCACCAATTATTACCAATAATATATTATATTAAAATAAAATTAAAATTTCCTTTTCACAGAACAGTGAGGCTCTGCATGTTTAGTGCAACATATGAAAAGACTCGCATTTCAAAGTGGTCAGATAAGCTTGTTTCATTTGATCCTAAAACATTACCACAAATATCAAAGCTACTGCAGCCCAACCCTTCAATTTAGAGCTAGAATACAATACCACATAGAGTCTCATCCCTAGCCATATGATCCTGTTATTATTTTCAAATAATTTTATCAGCATTGGCATGTTGTGGAAGTTATTAATTACATGGGACGAGAAACAAGAATGAATAGATACACAGTGTAGCCAAATAAAGGTTATATTGTCCCTAGTAAACAGCATGTGATTTGCAGAAACAAGCGGACATCACATTTTCCACTCCACCCTCAGAACTAAATTGTCTAATGAGAGCTAATGCTATAAGATGTCATTTAGATTGAATTGAAAAGCGACCTGATTTCATGGCGCCTCTGCATATTTGACTTTTATCATGCGGTGCTGAGAGCTCTAAAAAATCATGTGATGGGGACCCCCTTCAGCAGGGCGATGGGTGAGGGCCAGCTTTCACATACGGGGCCCAGCAAGGAGACCCAGCATGGGGGTAATTAAAACAAACTGGCAGTGCTTTCACAGCCTGAGCCAAACAAACGCCATTGACTCTGTCAGTCCTGTGGACTCTGTATCAGGCTCCAGACGAGAGGTGACAGTTGGGCCGGTGAGGCTGCGTTTATGACAAACTGTCAGGCCCGCGTGAAACAGCACACAGTATGTTTACTTAAGTGCTCAGGCAGAAGTTATGTTTTCCCCATGAGATGCATTTGTTCAGCCTCCTGTTTCAACACTAATCTTTTTTTTAACCCGCTAGTTGTTCCCTCACTGGAGAAGGGGGGTTGAAATTTTTAGACCCCCCTTTGACTTGTTCACCGGTTCGGTTCAGCTGGCCAGTTGGCATGTGGTGAGAGACAGGTTGGCAGAGACAGCGTGGCTGGCAGTGGAACTGCCGAGGTCAATTTTGTCTAGGTTAGCTTTTTTTAGATAACAAACAATGTAGTGCAACAAAATGCCATATTGCAGCTTTTTTAAATATTGTATTGCAATTTGTGCAGTTAAAAAAATTTAACAGGATTAAGTTCCCTATTACCCTAAAACCCTATTAAAAATTTTTGTTCAGATTACAACTTTCTTCACCTAAAAATGAATAAAATTACAAACAAAACTAGCCATGTTAAGAAAGCACCAACCTCGTAAAAAACAATTGTGGTGATATTGTGGTAAAATTCACAATAGCAAGCATGTCAAACGTGCAGATTGACCCCCATTTTTATTACCTTTAATTCCTGTAGCTCAACAGGTAGAGCATTGTGTTAGCAGTGCAAAGGTTGTGGGTTTGATCCCAAGGAATACAAGCTGCTAAAAAAATACCTTGAATTCACTGTCAAATTAATAAATGTAAATTTTACAACTTATGTTGAACATATATTTAAATATGTTATGTTGAACAAAATATGTTTACATGGTGATGCAATGGTAAATTTGCAATGGTATTGTGGTTTTACTGTAGTAAAAATACAAATGTTACTAATAACAACTTCATCATCTCTCAGGACCCTCCTCAGCCTCAGCAAGACATAAACAGACAACGTGAGGCTAACGGCTTCAATCCGTCCACACTGTCTTCCATTGTTCATGCTCAGAGGGGCCATTAGGCTCTATAGAGGGCCATAGAAAGGCTCTTTCTCTTTGGATGGTGGGGTAAACTGTTGGAGGACAGCTCTGAGAAGACCAGCAGTGTCCAGGGCAGCAGGCACAAGCTTTGATGGGGCCAAGTCAAGCCTTGGCTGCATTCCTTGAATGTCTCCTTGGTTTCCCTCTACCACATTACTACCTCCAGTCTAAATAAACAAGCTGCTCTCGAAGGCCCAAACCTACTCTAAAATATAGGTCTTCCATTTTTAAATGCAGGAACACATACTCTTTGTTTTCATGCCCATAACCAAAGTTGTTCCACATGTTCCTGTTCGAAGCGCTTGTCACTTGCAACATTTTGTGTGAAGAGGTCACAAATTCTCCTCAGAGGATGCTAGTGTGTATTGAAGAAAGACTGTATCTAAAGTTGGTGTGTAACGGTTGTGACCATAAAAGTGGAGGCCATAAAAACTCATACAGAAATGGATTATAAAAGGTTTACTAGTTTTTTCCACTGAAAAATTCTCAAAATTTCTTCACACTCACATTGTGAGGCCAAGATGAATCTGGTGCAGCAAATTTCATTTCAAATAAGAAACTGAAATAGTTTTATTGGCCATCTGGAAAAATGGATGTATTTACAACTGTAAAAACAAATCAATTTGTCCTAGAGCACTAAAACAGAAACATTTAATTTTCCCAACGTGCAAACAAAGACAACCACAATGACATCAGGTTAACCACAAGCAAAAGCCAACACAACACAAACAATCAATAGTATCATGTTTTGTAAATTAATATTATGACACACACGCACACACACATATATATAGTATTATCAAGTAGGTCTGGGGCTATTTTGCACAAAGGGGTAATGAATGTGGTAGCACGGCTGAATAGCCTCTGATTGCTAACTACAGCCCCTTAAAGGAAATACAAGGAATGGGGGTGGGGCAATAAACCATCCCTGTTTTTAACAATGACAATGACCTGAAACAAACCTTATGAGTGACATGATGAATAGTGTCGCCTTGACCAATAGTGTCAATCTCCAATGCAGAGGTTGTGAGAATGGTGAGATTGACATTGCCCTTTTGTACAGGCCTAGAACCTGCTCTTCCCACCATAGTTTAGACCTTGACCATCACAGGAGAATCAGACAAACTGTTTTCAGATCAGCTGGGGGAAATCAGAGACTTGGAAAGAAGTGTTGCAGTTAAAGTAAAGTTGGTGCAGGAGGATGAAGACAAAAAAAGACAGGAAAGTCTTCCTGCAAGATGTGGCCAAGGTCAAAGGGCAATGGTCAGATGTTAATTTTTGCTGACTCAGATGTCACAATAAAGGCTTCAGTTCTCACTTTGAGGCCTAAACTCTTCCTGTTAAGTCATTTATTTGTTTCTTCAGTGGTAAATTAAACATCTTAAAGCATAAACACTGCAACACTGGCTCAACTACTGAGTTTGCAATGGTACAATGTGTTGGCCAGACAATTAATGCCTGAATGAACGTTCATGAAAACTGTTCAACAATGTAACTCATACTTAGGTTTACACTTAAACTGCTATGAAATTGTAAATTACAAATGAATAAAAACTGTAGCTAGTTTTAAACCTTAGACACCCTGTGATTCACTACATATTAATATATGTTAATATTTGACATATTTCCCCTTTCTATTACAGATGTCATTTTAGATGTTTCTTCCTGGAGTCTGTCAAGGCACATATTTGCATGTAAAAACAGCTTTTTACATTAAACAAATACTGACCTTTACATAAAGCTTGGCTAATAAATTCTTGCTTTGTTTCAGTTCTGAGGTTTCACAAGACCTCCTATACTATTGTTTTTGTATGACATTTTTACCTCCTCCTTCCGCTCCTGTAGCCTTGAGGAATATCTATGTTGTTTCTCTGTCTATATCACACACATTCTCTTTGTCTCTCTGCCCATTAGGCCCAATTCTGAAGCAAGTGGGCCTGACATCTCTGTCCGTCTCAGAAACACACACACACACACATACACACAGAGCCATTGGGCCAGTCACACTCTAGTGATTCCAAGCAACTGACTGCAATAAAACTGTCTTATACAGCTCACAAGTTAATCAGTGGATCGGTTTGGATTTCATGACAAAATCAGTGTCATGGAAAATCAACAAGCAGAAATTAATTACATTAATTAGGGACATATTATATTTTGAACTTTACAGCTAGAAATTGTCCATTTGACTAACGCTCACCTTGTGTTTTCAGCAATACTATCATTGTTTTGGAAAACAATAGGTGCAAAAAGTGATGTTAAGACCTGGAAAACTGGATTATATATAATTAAATAACACATTTGTGAACTATGTACACAAGCTCAGATTTCCTTGCTTCCAGTAAAGCACCCAATGTATTCTTTGGAACATTCTTCAATCGTGTTGGGATAACATGGATCAAGATTAGTAGAAATGTGTGACGCTCATGGTGGTTTCAGTGAAGTCATTTAAAAACAAAAAAACACTTAGAATACTTTTATTTTTAATTCCATTTTTCACTTTGTTAAAATTGTTATCCTGACAATTTAAATATTACATTCAATAAAAAAAGCCAAACATTTATTTAATTTACTTGAGATTATTATTATTAACACCCATAATTGAACATTTCTGATGCATTATATATGTTACATTAAATATTAAAGTATAACTCTTTCTGAAACTAATTTGTGTTAAACAGCATCAGAGAAGAGACTCTAAGCAGCAGAAGTTCACCCACATCAGTGAGGAACCATGAACCCTCCACTGTCCCATCAACAGCTATATGACAGGCCTCATCCAACAGAACTGTGATTCAGATTGACATCTCAATGAGGGGCCGGTGCCAGTCTTTTACAAGCGCCATTTCACGGCTGCACTCTTTGTCCCCCCACCCCTCCATCCCTCTGGCCCTTTCTTTATTTTGGAGAAGCGAGAGCTGCGACCGTCAAAAACGGGGAGGGCCCCTCGTCATGCCCCACTGCCCTTCAATCGCAGTCTGAGTCACTGCCCACAAAAACTGGCTTGCTCCATATACCTCTCTTTTGCATATGAATGAGCGACCCATTGTCCGGCCTTAAATGCACATTAAACCTGTCTGGAAACAACCGATGAGAGACGCACACGTTTTTCCTCACCTTAATAAACTAATTAATCAGACATGTGAGATTTAGAAAAGGAAGATGCCTTGGCGCTGTTTGTTTCGGAGCTTCCCCAGTCAGCGCCAAGGGTTCTGAGTGAGGGGAAAGGATGTTTATAGTTCTGCCAGGAGAATGCTGCTGCTGTAGCTCGGTTTCTTTGTGCAAAGGCCAAACTTAGACCTCTGGCTTTTGTCTTGAGAGGCTGAACAGGCTCTTCCAGCAAGACAGACTGTTGCCGAGACACCTTCGTCCTCCTGCCCTGCAGGTCTGCCCTTTGCTCTGGCCTGTAGAACACACACTAGGGATGGGCCGAAGCAGGTCAGCTGAGATCTGAGCTAGAGAGCAAAGTGCACGTCCAACTAAGAGTGATTAGATATATCAATAGGCATTTCCATTGACTCACACTATTGACTTGCTCTGTTAGTTTTCTTGTCAGGCTTGTTTGTCCTTTTCAGCCATGAGTTTACGGTGAATATAGTCATGTTTAGTATTGTCGGTTAACTATTAAGGCATGACATCAAGTCTGTATCTCAAAGAATATATTCTGAATGATGTATGTATGGAAATGTTAATATATGATGTATGTGTGGAAAGTTCTCAACAACAAAAGAGCAGAACACATACAAGCTGCTTAAATAAGGGGTTCTGAATTATATGCTACTCCTTGACACGCACAATGACTCAAAGAGGGATTCTTCTAAAGGCTTCAGGAGTGGGAAGGGAATGTTTGGGGATATAACCTTCATTTCCATACAAAGCTAAAAGAAGACCGGCTAATCTCTGGTTTTCCAGGACATTTTCTCAGTGTTTGCGGTTTGGTTAAACTATAGCCAGTAAACAGTAACTGTCTAAATAACAGCCCAGAATGGATATAAAGAATAAAGATGGCTTTTATGAGTCTCAGTGGTGCTGTATCTTGGAAATAAGCATTTTTCATCACCTACAGGGCTAAAACTAAACTAAATCTACAACCTGCAAATATGTTCTATGGGTAGAGTTCTGCAAAGTTGTGAATTGTCACTGGCATTAGCCATTAATATTTTTGGTGTCATTGGATTTGTGTACTGGCTCTAAGCATATACTCACAAATCTAGTTGGCTTGGTCCCACATGCAGATGTCCTTCAGAGAAGCATACATGAAGAGGACTCCATCTAAGCACGAACAGCCATCAGTGCCCAGAGGGGTTTGTTTGTGCTTGGTTCTGAGCAGACGCTCTGCGTTTCTGCTCATACAATGTTGAGCCCTGCTGATTCGGGGCTTGGGCCAAGATGCCCTCAGTATGAAGTAACTAAGGAGCCCCGGGGCCTCCTTACGGACCTCCAGCTGCCCATGAGGTTTCTCATCTTTCAAGCTTATTCTTTTAATTAGACACTCTGAGAATGAGCTCTCTTAGGGACACCTCCACTTTCTCAAAAAGACCCTCGCATCTCTATATCCCTGTTCTGAGAGGTGGCGGTCCGCATGTGAGCCCCAAGCTCATATACATAATCTCACCACATACCTCGACCCCCCCACCACCTTTATCTCAATAGTCCTCCCCTTCTTCACCCTTCAGAATCTCTAAAGGAGCCCAGACCTCCCATTTCCAGGGGCCTGTGGGCGCAGTGAGAAAATGAAGACCTCTGCGCCCCTCCAAATCCCCAGGAATTTCTCATTAAGAGCAGGTCCTGGGCTTCTGAGGACCCCCGGGTTCCCCCCACCCCCCCACCCCCTCAAGAAGTCGACCCTCTCTCCCAACAGAATGGACTACTCCAGTACACTTTGTGTTGAGCGGCTGTTTCCCTGTGTGTGTTATTCATCCAGCTGCCATTCTTCAGCACAAGAGACTTTCCCCGCCAATGGTGCTTTGAATGTCCTCAAGACTTCCTCTTCTTTTAAACCACATTTTTTATGTGTGTGTATGTGCGGGAGTCAGTGCCCATAATGAAAGACTCGGGCCCTGGATAGCACAGAATGGGGGTAATTGAAATGACATTTTTTATTCTCTCCCATGACAGGAACCAGGAGTTGGTTCATCAGGGTGGTTGTGTGGTTTTGTGCCTTGTTTGGCATTCAACCACAGAGCCGTTTTATGGATGGAGGAGTGCTTGAGTGATGAGAACAGAAGTGTACTCTAGCAGGAAGCAGTCAGTATTGTTTTCATTTCTCTGACTTACAATTGCATCAGCTCTGAATGTTGAATAATTATATTTAATCAATGTTACAATTATAAGGTAAAGAAGAGATTTTTGCTATCGATGCCCTAACCCTGGGGCAGGGTTTTCCAAATCTATGTACCATGAGGTCTACAGACCTGCAGAGTTTAGCTCCAATATTCTCCAACACACATGCATAGATGTTTCTAGCAGTCCTAAAGACCTTGATTAGATTTAATTAATGTTCATCTAAAAATAATAATAATAATAATTAGGCAAAGGCAAATTTATCCCTTTTAGAACGATCATTCTGTTCAATTAAAGAACGCTTGACTCCATCTAGTGGAGAGAATTACTCTCTGCATGTCTATAGGCCATAATAAAACACTGAATTCACACATGGTAGCAGTTTGAAAGGTTTTTTTACATCATAACTCAACGTAATACCAAACATAACCTATTCATGATGATTGTAAGACGTCATTGGTCACAGTCTGCTGAGCCAAGTGTAGCATACAGAATATAATTTTCTCATCCCCATTCAGTAAAATTACAGGTCTGAAATGAATCTATGTGGTTAGCTGTGTATTCTTTGGTTTGAATTCAGAGTTTAGCTTTGCTGTTTACATTCCTTATCCAAGAAATGAATGGTTCCTTAAAACAATCTCTACATACAATGTTTGTTTAAACTTTTCATTGCTTTTAATGTCTCTTAAAGTGCACATGATTTTGCTTCTCAGTTTACCTTTTCATTCACAGCAACTGTTAAAATATTCTTTAAAATGATCATGGAAAATGGAAAGGGATAATGATGGAAAACTAATGTCTTGTGAGGGAGACAGATAGTAAGAGAAGGGAGAGCTGTCACACATGAAGACAGCTGTCAGCTGGGATGACAGGGGTCAGAGGTCAAGGAGGAAAACAACAGGGGTCGAGAGAGGAATCTCAAACAACAGGAAAAGACTTCTATACAAAGATACAGAAATGCAGGCCTCCGGAACTCTGCTTGAGAGATGGTGACACCTTCAACATATCGTCTGCTTTATGCTAGCATCTAAAGCACAAGATAACCTTTAAACAATCCACTTTAAACATCTGAGATTTCCTTCTGAGTCAATAAATTTAATGTATTTGACACCCATTAGTCAACAATTAATAACATTTATATATATACTTAAACATTCTAGACTATATAACATACATATATATATGACATATATAAATGACATTTATTGTGACACATTAAACAAAGGCATAATAAAATATATAAAACACACAGATGTAAAGTGTGGACTCATAGACGAATTCCACAGAAGTTCAAGTCAAGAGCACTACTTAAAAAAATATAAAATCTGGGCCTAGGGCCCACACAGCTTGACCTGTACCTTTTGTTGAGTTGTGCTGCCCCCTGTCGTCAGCACGTTATATTTGATACTTTTCCTTTTATAAATACACAGTATTTGCAGTGCACGAAACTTTTTAAAGACATATTATTATTATAGACATATATTTTTTAATAATATTTCTTATTTGTAAATATTATTGAATTGCACTTTCTTAAATCAATTTAATGCCAAAATGATTTATCATTTTGTTCAGCCTTTATCAAGAAAATGACCTAACAGTTTTGGCTGTGGGCAAAATAAAATTACCTGCAAAAAGATGTTTAATGTTTATGTGGGTTGATAAAGTAAATGAGTCTGCAAAATGATCAACAAGGCTCTGTAATCGAATCACTACAGAACAACAGCTCCACTGAGCCACTGTTGAAGGGTAATAGGTCAACACACACATGACGCACCACTAGAGGGCGTATCAAGAAGCTTTTTGCAGTTTATTTGATAATACACGTCAAGGCATTTTAAAACAAAGACAAAATAAACGCTATAGCAAATATAGGCAAACCTGAAACAGCATAACAAATACAACTTACGCGCAGACAATGTTCTTACTCCCAAGAACATTGCTTTATATAGTTTAATATAATTGTTTCGTATTATTGTTTCATATACAGACATATGTAAGGGTAAGAAATAAAACATTGCCCCTTCTCGATCAACGACAAATACTCAGTGTACATATTAAGCATTTTACGTCTATAATAATAAACGAAGTTTAATCAAATTTAGCCGGTTATTATCGTCTATGAGTAACTGCTTATCCAGCCAACAAGTTGAGGGCCTTTCCTAGATGTTTTTTAATTCATGTGCAATTCTAATTAGTTCATTAAAGTCAATATGCAATATTTAACGTTTTAATTGTTATGTTCCACAAAAAGTGGCAATGTTATTTTATATAAATATAAACATTAACTTACCTTCTTGAAAACGTCGGATAATATTAACACTTTTCTAAAACACACATGTGAATAATATCAAGATCACATGTACAGTAGTTAGTGCGGCGGTGAAACTTACTGTAGCTATGGCGCGTCAGGTGAGGCGCTGTTTACACGAAGCGGACCGCAGCAGCAGGCCCACAGACGCTTCTCTTTCTCTCCCTTACTCAGCTCCACTCCACAATTTGACATCTTTCGCATATTTACATTTGATGTGCCAGAGAGAAAACATTTAACAGCATCCAAAAACGACACGATGACAATTCCCTTGTCGCAAACATTCATAAACAAACCCCGCGGGACTACTGGTGCATAAGATTTTGAGTTATGCACGTTTGTTTCAACACGTTTTTGCACCAAAGGATGAACGTTTATCGCTGTCACTGTGTAACGGGTTCAAAAGCTTTAGATCGTCGCATTCAGTAGCCCTAGTGTCATATTCACACGATATTAAACTCTGTCGTAATCGGTTGTGCACAGAGATATGATGTCGATCTCCACCATTTTCTCCTTCATCAGAAAAAAAACAAACGGCAGAGCAAGAAAACAAAAGCGCTATTTATACGTTAGCGCTTCAAAGCGTCATAAGGACCATCGATTCTCGGAGATCTCGTCGTTTTTGTATGTTAGATGTGATTTAAAGACACGGAGCAGTGCGTTTGCGTTGTCAGCGCTATTTATGTGCGCACAAAATCCTCTTAAACACAAACATATGCCACCATACCACTCTTTGTGCGCAGTATTGCTGTTGACTGAAAGCATGTACATGCATGACACGAACTGTTATTTTATTAACTGTAATGCGAAAATATCGTTGAAAGATGAACCCCAACTTCTTGAATGCATAAAGCCTCACTTCAAATTGAAATTTAACACTTTGTGGCCTGTGCCAGCACACCACGGACTCCATCTTGAATGATCAAGAACTTAAATATAAACGCGTATTTCAAATACGGAGCCGAATGTTTTCTGCTTTGTTACATGTGTGGCTACATTTCATACAGTAATAACGTTTAAAACACATGTACAAACCCTCTTAAGGGTAATGATGCCAGCTCTATGCAACTTAGCAGTTTGTTGCAAGTGAATGAGAAAATAATGTGATTTTTCTAACGTGATTTTTTGCAAACATGTAAGTGTGTTATTGAAATGCATTAAAACTGTGTTTTGGGAGAAAGTGAAGCACAGGAGTTGAGGAGAGCTCCTTTCACAGGGGGTTGGGTTGCCGGTGCCGATTGGCTGCTGTTCATAGACACATACAGTCACGGGCTTGAAACAGAACCAGGGGCAGGTCGACAGCAAGGAAACCATAATCATTGAAAATGAAAAGTACAACGTCCGTATCGTAGACCAGAGGTATGTTGCCATTAAGACATCGCGCACTAGATAGGCTCTTGTCTGTGTTAGTGTAATAATGCATGTGTTTATCTGTTTTGATATTAAAGGGCTATATAGTGATGATAGCATGAACATGTTCTCAGGTTCTCTGGCCTACAACTGCAGCGGCGGCTGGGATTTTCATGATCCACTTTCACAATTTGAAAAAAAAGGTCATTTGACGCGGACAAACGGACAGTTTTTAATATGAATGAAACTGCCCAACATGCCAATGGTAAGATTTTATCGGGCTTTCCTTGAAGTTAGCATTTTATATGTTTCTAAATAACGAAGTGTTAAAGAGTGGGCCGATGAACGTCCGTGAACGCCTGTGAACTCGTGCTGATGTTTGTTCGCGAGAGATCTGATGTATATAGTTCATTATAATAATAAATGCACGCGCGTTGTATTATTTTAACAAAGAACACATCGCTTCCAGTTTTACATGCATGTAATCAATAGCTGACACCATGTTGTACTTAATGTGAAATGAGTTACTCAAGTTCACTCTGCGGTCTATGTCATATATGTGCGCCTGCGATTGCTGCCGCGTTTGTATGTTCAGATTGCCATACTGCCTCTACTAGGGGTGTAGTATGCAGTACGCGTACTACATATTCGGCTAGCAAAGCAAAAGCGCCGCTTACCAATTGGTGATTCGGATTTATCATTCTGGAGGCTAATTAAGGGCGCAGCATATGTGCAACCTACTTGTTTTAACTTAATTTATCGTTAGTACTTATATAAACAATAATCATTCACACAGTGTTTGAAAGATATTTTTATTGTTTTTTAAACGCTTATATATTTTTCAGATAACGGAACAGAATATAATGTAGTTGCTTGAGCTCACAATTAGGGATGCTGCAGATTGTGGCACCTGTCCACAGGTGCGTGAAGCGCTTGAAGATACCTTCTCGACGAAAAGACATCTGGCTTCAACCCCATCCTTCCCTGTCTATGGTAGTCATAGTCTAACCACTTGTTGACCACAGAGAAGCCCCAAATGTTGTGCACACAAGGGGCACAGTAGCCACATTGAGTTAGTTGACATATCTGCTTAACAAAATGGAGTCCAGTCTGACTGACAGCAGAGCGGACATTGACAACTGTACGTCTCCGCCAAGTCCTGATTTCAGTCTGGATTCCTCCAGTCCGTTTGCCAATGGTCTGCACTTTGAGTCAATTTTGTTTGAGGATGAGGAAGAGGAGGAAGATACTGACACAGTTACAGCATCTAGATTGGAAGGGGCCTCGTGCGGCTCAAGAAGGGACCAGACAACAAGTAAAGATCTAAAGACACAGTTAGAAGTCAAGACTTGTGCAACAAGAAGTAAGAATTCAAAGGCTCGTGCAATCCTGGAGCAAGAAGTTGAGTTTGAAGACATGTCTAAAAGTGACTGTGCGCTTTCCTCTCCTGTAAGGCCTGCTGGGAATAAAATGGTAAAATCTATGGTTCTGTTCCTTTACTCTCATCCAGCCCCCCAAATCACTGCCACCACTATAGAAACATTTTTGTGAATTTGATGAATTGGCTGATTTATAAATGATGAACTTTACAGAATTATGCACTTAGAACTGAGGGAGCAGTGAAGCTGTAAAAATGAAACTGTAAAATTACGCCTGATAGCGGAAAGTTTTAATATTGTGCAAAATGGACCAAATTTGATAGAAATCGAGATGACATTATTACATTTTTGAAAACTTTAATGCATCTCCAGAAAACCGGGTGGCCAAAGATCAGCACACAGCCTCTGCAGCCAGTGAATTCCGTTTTTGTCCAATGTGATGCAATTATAAAAACAGTAGTATTTGAAGCTCACAGACATGTCACCACTGAAGTGATAGGGAGACAACCTATAGAGGGACAGTAAATATTTTTTCTATTCTGACAATAGGCAAATTGTAACACTTTGTTTCCGATATTGTATTGGCACCTGTATCATTATAATATTATTGATTACTAAAAGAGTTATTTTAATTATTTATTTTATAATTTGGTCTTGAAACATGCTTGCATATTTTAGTATAAGCAAAATTATTAATATTTGTAAATATTCATAAATAAATGCCTTCATTTTGTATAATGTTTGACAACCATTGCATCACAATAGTTAGTTTTTTTATTATACAACACTCTCTATATAACTATGAAGACAATTGTGTATTCATTATAGTATAGTACACTTTTATTTAATATGTTTTCACATACATGTAAAATGCATGACAAAATCCTCAATTCACAAACAGCTTAGAATTTTTTAATGGCAGTAAGCAGCAAATAAATTGTATTATTTTATGTGTTTTAAGTACAATGTGTACATTTTGTTTGTATTTTAAACAATTTTCCATATTTTCTTTATGATGTCTAGCCACAGACAAAAAAACAAAAAAGAAAAACTCTACCACCAGTGAAATATTTGGAGGGTGAAGTTATATGGGCAAAATTCAATCGGAGACCATGGTGGCCATGCCAGGTGACTGTTGACCCTGTTGAGGGAGTTTACCACAAAATTAAAGGTAAATACATGATAACAGTAACATTCTGTCTTTATAAAGAAATTTAACTATTTTTAATAATCTTTCTGCATAATGATAAAATACTGTTGTATTTGTGTGATTGTGTTTCAGAGCCACCAGATAGGACGAGTTGGCAGTATTTTCTCAAGTCATTTGGGGAACCTGAAGAACAGGCATGGGTTCCTGAGCGATCTACTCATATATTTGTGGGTGGATATCAGTTTAACAATCTCCCTTTTGTCAAAGGAAGTGGACGGCAAAAAGATGAGAACCGCAGATACTCTGTAATTCTAAAGCATCTGCTAAGCATCCGATAAATGGATATTGTGCTACATACACTTTTGGAAACTCTTGTGACATTGTTACTCTTGGGTTGCTTTGCAGATACCCAAGCGTTTCCTGAACTCTTGGAGAACTAGCGTGGCTGAAGCAGAATCGCTTCTCCTGGAGAACCCAAGGGTAAACTCTCCCTGCTCAAAGATTAGCAAAAACATCTCTGATGGAACCACAGCACATAGAGAAAACCAAGAATCTGAAACACAAGCACATGCGGTTGTGTTGCCTAAGACTAGTTCTGTGATCAATCGAGGAGTGCTACAGAAGGATCACGTAAACGCCATGCCACATCAACAAAAGTCTAAAAACAACAAAAAGCAGAAAAAGTCTTTATTGAAACATTTAGGAAAAGTTGAGGAATTTAATTGTGAAAAGGACAAGATTGTGGAAGCTTTGGACAGTCCCTATTCTGACATAGATTCAGTTCCTCAGATCCGCAGATGTCCCAAAAGTAGCGATCGAATTTCGAAGCAGTGTGTTGGAAATAAACAAACGAAATCAAGCACAAGTCAACATCCTGTTACAAATGATGCAGAAGTTAAGAAGAATGTTGAGAATCAGGGTGGCCTTTGGTTTAGCAAAGCAGGAAAGTGTCAGGTCAACGGAGGACTCAGTCGTGCAGGAATTAAATCTGTTAATTGTTCTTTTGGAAAGGTGTCTTGTAAAATTAAGATACCAGATTCAACAACCATGAAATCCAAGGACAATCCCGTCACAGGGCTGGAGCATTTGTCTGTGGAAGCCAAGAAGGCTCTTGATAGGAGAGTGAAGTGCCTTCCTGCAAGTAGCCGTCTGATGACTAGAGCACTAAAGGCAATGGAGGAGGCGGAGCACAAGAAGGAACAGCTCTTAAACCAAAATCAAGAGTTGACATCAGTTGTTGAAGCAGGGAACTCTTCTGATTCTGTGGCATCTGAAAAAACAGATGTAAGCAGACACATTACTTCACAGAAGATGACATCTACAGCAAATCATCATCTCAGAAAGGACTCAAAGATGTGCATGCAGACGCAGCAGTCCTCCAATTTTGCTTGTATTAAAGATGATGAACGTTTTGTCAAATCTGAGGATGAAGACTCACTGATATCTCCATCTGCTATAACTTTTAATTCATCCAAATGCAAACAAGAGAACCATGTTTCTGATTTATCTCTTAGTTCTGTTTCAAATCCTTTGCACTTAAAAATGGAAGATCTTGAGAACATAAAAGAAATAACCTTCAGATCGCTTGCTAATGAGCACAGTGGAAAGCCTTTGTCTTTTCAGCCTGATGCTAACTATAAGTTTAGCACGTTCCTAATGCTACTTAAGGACATGCATGATACCAGAGAACAAGATGGAACACCATTGGTAATGGAACCCTTACCCATAAATGATCTTATTAAAGAGGAACCATCATTGTTTTCAACAAGGGACATAAAGGATGAGTTTGCCATAGTAAACCATTCCACAGTAGTTCCACAATGTCAACAGACCAAAACGTCCAGCTTCACAGCCAAACAAAAGAAAAGCAAGTTAAAATCCAGGACAAATAAGGCAATAGAGATGATAACTAACAGCAGTGTTAACTCTGAAAACCAAAAAAATGCCCAACGGACAAGCAAAAAAGTGCAACCTCTGGAAAGCGTTAGCAGGGGACCCTATGAGATCTCAGGGATTACCCAAGATTCATTTAACAAAATGGTACCTGAACACCAACTTGCATTATCAGAACAGGAGACTAAGTTTTCTGCCAGTGTGCCCAAAAAACGTTGGCAGAAGTTTGACCAAGTCAGTGACAAAGCATTACATGTAGACAGAAGTAACCGCATTCAAGAGTCAGAAAAGTCACAAGTCAGTTGTGACATCTTAATAGACAACACAAACAAATCAGAGTTTGCGTCTGGGAAGGAAAGTAACTCAAATGCAACAGAAATGACTCAAGACAACTGTCAAATAAATGACATTCCCACAGGTAAGGTAATCAATGCAATTAGTTTTCAATAGATAATATGTAGTCTTGAATTTGTACCTGCTGTAAGTGGACTAAACCTTAAAATGTGTTTTCACAGATTGCAAACGTATTAGAAAACCTAGCAAAAGACTCATAGAATGGACAGAGGAATATGATCAGTTGTTTTCTACTAAGAAGCGAGCAAAAAAGAAACCTGAGTCAATTACTAAGGTAGCTCAGTTTATGTTAGCTTATACACTTTCCACAGCTGGACTGAAGTTTGCATATATTTTACATTCTGTGTAGCATTCTGATACATTTTGTAAACTTACAAATAGGTTGACAAACCTAACTGCACTGGCTCATTAGAGAAATCACCAGGCAGAAGTGTACAGGAACCTCAAATAATGGAACAAGGTGTGTCAAGATCCCTGCCTGAAGTACATACTCCACCTCCAGAAGAGATGTCAAGACCCTCATCTGCGATTAAAGATGCCTCAACTGAGGAGAATCAGGTTTTGTCAGTAGATACATTAACTCCGCCCCCTGACACAGTACCATCTCCATGTGCTGAAATATATAATAAGGAGCCGCTTCAGAGAGAAAATAGTTTAGCTAATGGTGAGTAGTTGTTTTTGATTAGTATTATTACATTAATGGCTAACCATCAAAATAATTTATTTTTTGTGTATAATATTTTTAATCATTTTTGAATAGGTGATGGTATGTGTCTGAGCACAAAGAGACAACGGAAGCCCACAAAGAAGATTCTAGAAAGTTCTATTGAAGTTGAACCACTTTTCATGCCTAAAAGAAAGGTATTTGTGTATATATTATGCTCACTTAATAATATACACATCAACAACATTATATGGAAATTCTTTAATATATTATTTTTAAATATTAATCAATTTCAGCATTAGGCATACACACTGTTGCAAATATAGACAATTGTTGGTGTATGCCAACATAAGAACCAGGCTAATACAATTACTATTCACAGGCAAAGCCACAGAAGACATCTGGACATCTCGCTAATTCAGGTTTGTCAAGCCTTCATGACTATTGATTGCAATATGCATCAGTTATAAGCACAGAAAGCTTCAGGAATGTGTAAAGAATAAATAAGACACAGACTGACACAGATGATGCCAAAATTGAGGAGTACACAACAGGTGTAACAGACCAACTGCATGTAATTGTATCTTAACTGGTAGGGCCTGGTGCAATACTAGGGCCATAAGTTTACTTCCAGAAAAAACTATATACATCTGAAAAGTGCATAAATTTAGATTTTGATTGAATAATCATGGTGTTTCAAGCACAGGAAAATCTGAAGCCACAGAAGGAACTAAAAATAAGTGAAATAGTTTCCAGACACAATTAATGTTTTTTTATAGTGGAAAATCTGTCCTGTTTAGCTATATCTGTCTTTTAACATCTTGATTCAGTCAAGCCTTCAACCAGTTTAACCAGCATCTTTGAGTGTCACAAGTATTGTCTTTAACCAGCATTCTTAACTTTTTGGTAGCAGCAGTTGAATTCTTTGTCAAAATATTTATTTTATAATATATTTTTCATTTTCATTTGTGTAAAGGGATGGAAAAACAATCATCAAAATGTAAGAACAAACTGTCTTCGGAGTCCATGGACACACCGACTGCCCCTGTCATAGAGAGCACTGAAAAAGAGACAGAAATTGCCCCTGCTGTGCCCCAGGCAGATCTAGAATCAGCTAAGACTGGTTCAGATGCCGCAGACGTACAGGTTAGTAAAATGGACATGAACTTAAAAATGATTCTTAAGGTGCGATCAGACTTGGCTTCATGCTCCATTAAATCCGAAAAAAATTGCTGAATAAATGAAATAATAAACAGAAGGTTAAATGTGTAACATTACATTTTTAGCTAAAAGTAATTTTGTTCAGACCCATTTTGTTTAGACCCACTGGCCAATTTATTAGGTACCAGGGTTGTAAGGCTATATCATATTGATGTGTATAGTGATAATAAAAACTTTAAGGTATGTATTGAAGTGCTATGGTTATTTTTTATGAAACAACATCTGTTTAATCCTATTGGTTGGGCTGTCAACACATGACCAGGGTTTGCATTCCCTGAATTCAGCTGCGACCTGCAGTACATGTTCATTTACAGAGCTCAACAAAAAAAGTTGACCTGAAACTAAAATAGAGAATGCTTTTCTGGCAATTTTCAGAAGTACAATTTCTGGCAATGTTATGGTTTTCCCATCACTCACAGCAGAACGGTAACAGACAAAAAAACACTTACATAATAAGCTGAAGGTTCAACATAAAAGATCATTATTGTTTTGTAAATAAATCTATTGTTGGTATTTTATTTTCAAATTTTGTGCAACCTTCCAGTATTACAGAGAATGACCCAATAATGCCTTCAGTAATTGGTCAGAGGGGAATGATTTTTTGATTTTTGACAGGAATGCAACAGACACTTCAAAAACTGTTACAACAGTTACAATCAAAATACTATATCTAAAAACACAAAATACATGTATTGGATGGGTGACAGCAGCAAAAGACCACCCAGAGTTCTACTACAGCGGGTCAAGGTTGGGCTGGTGAGTGGGGGCAGCTTCCCCCTGCTGGTAGATTCTGTAACTACACCAGCTGGCACCTGTTTGCACCAACCATATTTTTCAATTGACAGCCATTCACAGGTAGCCATGCATTCTGAGAAATGTTTCATGAAACATATAAACACAATATAATGTAGAAATAATGTATAAAAAACACATTATTGTGCATGTTTTGTCAGTTATCATTTTTTTGTTGCTTGTTTTTGTGTAAAGACTGAACATGCCACTGATATCAAAATACAAATTTCAGTGAAAAGCTAATTTTAATATATGGCGTTTCAGACCTGTGTACCTAGTCATGGCTTGAATTCTGAAAGAGAAGACCATGTGAAATCTGATGAAGGACTCTCGACCAATAAGAAGCTGTCAGACGACAAAGGGGATGGCACATCTCTCAAGGAAAACATGTGTCAGGTTAGTGCAGTATCTTAGGTCAGAAGTATTGTTACTTGAAAAACAATGCAAGCTAAAGTACCTGTATTTGTATTTGCCTTTTTTAGTTGTGTGAGAAACCAGGAGATTTGCTTGTGTGTGAGGGCCAGTGCTGTGGGGAATTTCACCCACAATGCATTGGGCTAAATGAGCTTCAAGCAGAAAAGGTTTTGTGTCAGGAGTGCAAATCTGGTGGGTACTAACCTCATAATTTAATTGTCAACAGTTTGTCAGTGTTTTAATTGTTTTACTGCTCTTCAACAGCAGACATTTACTTTGCATATATTCTGATAGGAATACACTCCTGCTTTGCTTGTAAGAAATTAAGTGAGGATGTAAGACGTTGCATGCTTCCTGGATGCGGGAAGTTCTACCACGGGGAGTGTGTGGCCAACTATGCCCTAACAGTGCCTCTGAACCGGGCCTTTCGCTGTCCTCTCCATGCATGCCTGTCCTGTTTTATCACCAACCCAACCAATCCATCTATATCTAAAGGTTTGTGTCATGTCAGCATCTAAACTGCACAGATTTTGGTGCATTTGGTACGTGTGTTTTACTATCTACCATAATTTGTGTCTCAGGTCCGCTAACCTGTTGCGTCAGGTGTCCTGTGGCGTATCACACAGACGACAACTGCATACCTGCCGGAAGTGTGGCGCTGGCCGACAGCAGGATGGTGTGTCCTAACCACTTCACAGCCCGCAAGGGATGCCGCAACCATGAGCATGTCAACGTCAGCTGGTGCTTTGTCTGCTCTGAAGGTTTGAATTTTGCTGTGTCAGACAAACAGTCCTCATCCTTTGTTCCTGTTTACATTATGTTGAGTTCTCTAAAAGAGTTCTCATTAAAGTCATCATTATAATGAGTCATTATAAATACATTGGGCAGACGCTTTTGTCCAAAGTGACTTACAGTGCACTTAATTTAGACTTTAGTATTTGTGTTCCCTGGGAATCGAACCCACAACCAATTAATTTAAAGGAACACATTAGTTGTTAGTTTGTGCTTAACATATTAAAGGAATTGTTTACTCGGACAAGACAATTATGTTTTGTATTTTTCACACTCATTTCTTTCAAACCTGTTCTCAAAGGAGAATTTTTTAAGAATTTGTACTTGTTGCTTTTTTTGTGCAAGAACAATATATCAAAACAAACATAAAAGCATAACAAATGTAGGCAGTTTTATAACAACTCAAATTCCTGTCTGACCCACACATGCAGCAATACACAGCTTTAGCTTTAAGTAGCTTTAGGTCATGTAGGCTGTTTTATAAAACCTAAATTGCTTTTGTGCTTTTTTAAGCTCATTTCCCTTTCATTGGAATTTTATGGCAAACCACAACCAGTATAATGTTTCAGAATCCTGCTCTTGTGTACCACAGACAAAAGTCACACGTGTTTGTAATGAAACATAAATGATGACAACATTTTCATATTTGGATAAACTGTTTATTTCCCCTCAAGCTTTTTTCCCCTCAAACTTCCCTTACATGTTCACTTACAGAAACCTCTTATGACTTCATGGAAAAATTATCTGAAAAAAAATCTCTGTCTGTCTTATGCACTCAGGAGGCAGTCTCCTGTGCTGTGAATCTTGTCCTGCCGCGTTCCACAGAGAATGCCTGAACATTGACATGCCAGAAGGCAACTGGTACTGCAACGACTGTCGAGCAGGAAGGAAACCGCACTACAACGAGGTTGTGTGGGTCAAAGTGGGCCGCTACAGGTCAGCATGCACCCCAAAACCTTAAAAAACTTAATTCATTACTTAAAGTGCATTTAAGATATACCTTCAATCATTATAATGGGTTTGTTATTATTTCCTGTTAACACAATGTTTTACCAGTTGTGCTACATGGGGGCTGCAAAAACGTCCTTTGGAATGATTAATAGTCAATTTTCTACACATGGATTGAAAACTGTTTGCTGGTTGTTAGGTGGTGGCCAGCAGAGGTCAGTCATCCCAACAGTGTTCCTGAGAATATCCTGCGCATGAGACATGATGTCGGAGAATTCCCAGTTCTTTTCTTTGGCTCTAATGATTATCTGTGGACCTACCAAGCCCGTGTTTTTCCTTATATGGAAGGTGATGCCAACAGTAAAGAGAAAATGGGAAAAGGAGTCGATTCTACCTATAAGAAAGGTAACTTTTAACTATTAGTGTAATATTACCAATATTTTAATACTACAAATCTTTCTGAAATTCAATTGTTTGATGTGGTTCAGCTTTGGAAGAAGCTGCAAAAAGGTTTAAAGAGCTACAGGCTGAGAAAGAGCTACGACAACTACAAGAGGACAGACGAAATGACAAGAAACCTCCACCTTATAGACACATTAAGGTACCTGCTGCAAATGACACATAATGCCAGTTGTGCACAGAGCACAGAAGTCTCTTAACCAATCCCAAACCCACAGGTGAACAGACCAATCGGCAAAGTGCAGATCATTTCTGCAGACCTGTCGGAGATCCCGCGGTGTAACTGCAAAGCCACGGATGAGAACCCTTGTGGTATAGACTCAGAGTGCATCAACCGCATGCTGCTGTACGAGTGCCACCCACAGGTGTGTCCCGCAGGTGAGCGCTGTCTGAACCAGTGCTTCACCAAGCGCCAGTGCTGCCAGGTGGAGATCTTCAGGACACTGTCCAGAGGCTGGGGCCTGCGCTGCTTGCATGACATCAAAAAGGTAGGAAGTGGGTTGGGTTTGTTTTGCATGTGGTATATAAGGAAAAAATCTAAATACAAATAAATGGTAGGAAATGGAAAGACTAAACAATTGACATGAGAACTTTAGAACACTCTAGAAGTTATGGTCTGCCATGGTCTACATGGGCCATAAAAACAATCATATATGTGGAGATGTGGTTAGCTTTAGTTTTCCAACCTCCTTTCTGACTAAATCTGTGTTTATGATTCTTGACTCAAGGGAGATTTTGTGAACGAGTACGTTGGAGAGGTAATAGATGAGGAGGAATGCCGTGCCCGGATTAAACATGCCCAGGAGAACAACATTGGCAATTTCTACATGTTAACACTGGACAAGGTGGGATTCTAAGACTACAACTATGTTTCATTTTCCTTAAACGTTATGGGAGCACAGCTTAATAAAAAGCTTTGTGGACTGTTTCATTCTACCAGGATCGAATTATTGATGCAGGACCCAAGGGAAATGAAGCTCGTTTCATGAACCACAGTTGCCAGCCCAACTGTGAGACCCAAAAGTGGACTGTTAACGGAGACACCCGGGTTGGGCTTTTTGCACTTACTGATATTCCTGCAGGTAACTAAATCATTTTTTGTCAAAGATATTGGCTTTAATTTTACTAATTGTAATTAATTTAATTTTAATTTTTCTAACACTGTGGCAAAAACAATGCGATTCTGATATTTGTCTTTAAAGGCACAGAGTTAACATTCAACTATAACCTAGAGTGTCTGGGCAACGGGAAGACCGTGTGCAAATGTGGTGCATCTAACTGCAGTGGATTTTTGGGAGTGAGGCCAAAAGTAAGGAGAATGGCTTTTTAAAAAATCAAGTCAAGAAAATACAATGTATGCATTGTTGGAGTAGCTAAGCTCCTGATATTACTCTGCCAATGTAAGAGATGAGAGAGGGTGCAGACAGGCAGAACTCATACACACATCATTCTGATTGGCTGTGATTTTATTGCATCACAAAGCATTTTCACTTTTAGTTAAGACTGAAGATTTCTTGTAACTGAAAACTTATTATTTCGCACATAGTTAAGCTCATAACCAACATTTAAAATACATTTGCAATAATTTAATCACAAAACAACATGTAAAAAATAATATTTATAATGTTCTACAGCAACAAAGAAATTATTAAAAAAATTTTTTACTGTTACTGAAATTTAACCTTGGAAAAAAAACTAAACAAATTGGTGTTTTATTGGTCATAAAACAAACAGTATTGGTTCATCTCTTCTCATAATGTTGACAGACATATAATACATTTCTAATTTGTTAATAGTAAATGTCTGCAAGATATTTTTCAAAATTGCATCAAAGCATTTTCATAATAATTCAGCTATTTTTTCTGCTTGAAAAGCAATTGAAGACATCATCTCTCTGTCTGTCAGAACAACCCTCCTTCAGATGATAAAGGCCGTAAACTGAAGAAGAAATCCCAGCTGAAACGCAGATCCCAGCAGGCTGTGATCAAGGAGCGAGAGGATGAGTGCTTCAGCTGTGGAGATGGAGGACAGATTGTGTCCTGCAAGAGGCCAGGCTGTCCAAAGGTTTACCATGCAGACTGCCTCAACCTCACCAAGAGACCCGCAGGTCATTTTTCTAGTCACAACTGTAGGCCAATGAGAATACAGTCCATTTAAAATGATTAACTTTGATGTTGTATTGCACTGATTTATGCACTGATGGTTTTTTTTTACATGTTCTTACACATAAAATATTACAAAACAACTACAAATCAGGATATTTTCTATTGTTTAGATCTTTAAGCTGTAGAATGATTTATTGGTACAAATAGTGAGTGAGAGGGGTCTTCAGATATTAAATGAGGGAATTTGAAGTACGTTGAGGAACCACTCTTATAAAGTAATGTAACATAAATGAATTTGTAAAATGTCTGTCTGTAATTTTTGCTTCTTGCCCCAGTTGAATTTAGTTAGCATTTTTTTAAAATAATTGTTAGCATTAAATATGATTGTTAGTATGGTTTTTTTGTACAAAATATTTATATTTCTGCAAAGTTAATTACACATGGTAAATAGCACTACATAATTAAAACAGAATAGTATTTGACAGGGAATATAAAAAGGAAAGGTGTTTTGTGTGTATTTTTGGTATTTTAGGACGTTGGGAGTGTCCATGGCATCAGTGTGACCTGTGCGGCCAGGAAGCAGCATCTTTCTGTGAGATGTGTCCCAGCTCCTACTGCATGGAACATCGGGACGGCATGCTATTTATATCCAAGCTGGACGGCCGCTTGTCCTGCAGCGAACATGACCCCTGTGGTCCTGAACCCCTGGAGCCTGGTGAGATCCGGGAGTACAGCCCAGAAAACATTGCCACGTACCCCTTAAACTTCCACAAAGCTGGCCAAACCACATCCACCCCTCCGAAAACTACAGCTGTCCCTCAGTCTCCTCCTCCCTCAGATGACGCCCCTCAGGTTTTCAGCGGCCCCTCCAGCAGTCCAGTGAACATTTCTTTAAGCTGTGCATACTCACCCATTTCTTCCTGCAGTGAAGATAAAGAAGAAGATCTGATGGAAACAGAGGAAAAAGAAAGAGAGAGCGAGAAGAGCATCGGTCAAGATGATTTGGAACAATTGAAGATAGAAAAGACACTGAAAATTTGAATGTTTAATCTACTGAATTTTAACACTATGCTATATCCTGTTTTGGTTGTCCTACACAAGTTTCTCTGAGGGTGTTTATTGATAGAGGCTAAAGAGACATGGAAATTCATTTTTTCAGTAATCTTTTGCATTTAGGGAGAAAAACATTTGCACAGGAAGGATTCAAGGGAATCATGAAGGAATCAAAGGAATAGGGAATCATGGGATTGTTGCTGTCACATCCTGAAGATTTATGTCTGCATACAAACACTTGTACATCACTCCTGAGAGTTCTCAAACAAAACAAAAATGAAGCGAATACAGTATTGAAGCTCTTGAAAGAAAGGAATAGATTTTTTCATTTTATTTCATTTTTGTAAAAATGGTGTCAAATAGAAAAAGGTATGTTATAAAAATGCATTTGTTCTGTACGTTTGCTCTGTGAGTAAATAATACAGTACTGTACATTTTGCTTATAAGTGGTTCATCTTTAATAGAACATTAACTTGTAAATTAATGGTATTGAAAAAGATTCAAATATCGATATCTCAATCCTTCTGCTTTCTGCTTCATGTTATGGTGCCAGTTGTGTTAAATGACTTAAAGCTGTTTAAAGAAGCACTTTTGTATAATAATCCCAAACTCAACTGCTAACACATGTAAAGACACATTTAAGCAGTGATTTGAAACCTTGTAATATATATAAGAGATTTTCTTTGAATGAATCTGAGCCAAATTGGCCAACAAAATCCTGAAGTATTTGCTTTGACATATAATGGCCGAGATAAATGTTTGTACTTCATCACGTCTGCTGAAACAGATGTGAAAATTCAATAGCATCATTATACTACCGAAAACTTCTCACTGGCTTTATTTAGTTCTGCTGTAAATTTAAAGAGGAAGTGTCACATTTTGTACCCAACTACTTCCCAAACACTCCACCAGTAATGTTTTAAACCAACTGATTGTCCTGCCCCAGATAAATCCATTGTTTAAACCATAAAGAGTTCAAAAAACTACAGAACCAGTGTTTGTAAGTCAGTAAGAGGTTAAAAGACATTTGCACTACACACTTCATATTTAAACCATTTGTTAATGTGTGCATTTTAAGTTTTATGTTTTGATTGGTTAGATAAGCGAAAAAGAGAAAAAATTACTTCTGTTCGATCCTGTTGTATATATTTTTATACATGAAACATGTATAGAAGAAATTAACATTGCAAGCCAAATCTGATTTGGTTTTATGAATCTGATTCGCACTTTGAGTCTAGAGCACTAAATTTTTGCTATTTTATGACAAATTTGACAGTTCTCTTAAAATGCGATTTTGTGAATGATCTTCAACAAAAAATGTGAACTATGACTAAGACTGGTTATGTTATTGGTTACAGGACAAAGTAATTTGTAGTCATTCGTTATTATTAGCTAATTTATGACAAATGGCTTGTTCCTTGTGTAACTATTTTGGTATGTTGGTGTTTCCTGTCCCATCAAACGGATCAATAGTCTAAATATTAAACAGCATTTCAACTTTTTTTACTGTACTGATGTATGTTACTGCAATTGATGGCTTTACCGCTGCTGTAAGAAACATGCCACATTCCACTTCACTATATTTCACACACAATATCAAGCAACAGGGGAAAATATCTGCTGCCTTGTTCAAGATTATAATTGTGCTGTAGTGCTTTGTACAGAATAAACAACATTACAAACATTCAAAATATTACTGCTGTTTTTGCCAATTTTACCATTTTGTGATCATACCTGCACATTAATCACACACAGCTGAAGTTATAGCAATGTTTAAACAAATGAAAGATAAAGCTCATTAAACAATGTCACAGAATGTCTGGGTCATATTTCACGTCATAGAAATTACCACTGTCATGAAAAATAAGCTTTATTTTTTCAATGCGAAATATATTTTTTCTTTTGGTTGAATTTTGAAATATGAACCAGAGCCAAGGACCCAGTCAGGACTCATAGTTCTGTTATCGAACAAGTTTTCAACATGAGGATCTATAATCAGTTAAAAACAATCTGTTCCTCTGATGTTTTGGAGGGTACAAGAGTCCAAACAACCAAAGATTACAGAAATTCATGATATGGTCAAGTTTACATTTTTGCCCTTGCAAGTGTCATGTATTGACAATTATTAATGGTGCAAACTCGCATGACTTGCCACAAATCAATTGTGATAATCAGTTACAGATAAACAGTTACAGTTTTTTTTAGGTTTCACATATATTGTAGTCTAAAGTGGTGTCACATTGCTTTTTTGTTTCACATTTATAGCATAACTTGATGTTTCCATACAACAGGCAACAAATGTCTTATGTAACCAAATTGTAAATTCAGAATTTCCTGGAGTCCCTATAGATGTCACCAATATATTTGACATCCATAGACATTTTCTAACATAAATTGCGTGAAGACTGCCATAAGAATATTGTGTCCTTCTGTCGTGTAGGAAGGCCCAGCTATAATGGCACAATATTAGCATCTGTCCAGCTGTACATTTTAAGTGTGCAAATCTTCATAGAACAGTTTAGCTACAGGCCCCTTTGAACAGTATTTAATACAGGCACAATATAAACTTGATTTAGATCTCGAGCACAAACATGTTCACATCTGAGAAGTTAAGTGTCCCAGCGCACCATATTTATCCACACTGAAGTCAAATTAAATAACAGTAATAATAAAACACTGTAAACATTGACATCACATTCATCGAATGCTGCAAATCAATTCACTTCTGGAACTCAGCTTGGCAAAGATCTATTATGTCAACCAGACTTAAATACAAAGAAAACTGGGCTCTATTATTAAACACTGCAAACATGGAAACTCACATCTAGCGAATGGAGAGAATGACAGAGAATGTTTGTGCACAGACATAATTCACAATGAAATTGAGTAACTCACATTAAGACACTATTGTACAAGTTCTCATAGTCCTTGTTTCTAACTGAGAAAGTTTTGTAAGTAGCTTTTAACATCGTGACAGAAGCTTTTCCTCTGGTCTGAGGTTTAAAGTGTGTGAAAACCACCCTTTACTCCTTATAAATATAACTTTGATTGGTTTAGCTGTGAAAACTTTAACTTGTGTGATTAGCTTAGTGTGGTGACCCTAACTAAATTAACTAAATTGTTTAGACATCAAATAGTGTGATAATGAACTTCATGTAAACATTATGATCCCCAGAATATGTAAAATAAAAAGGCTTCAAATTATAAAAGGTGACACTCAAGGCTTTGTTTGTGTGATGTACAAGGCTTCAGAAAATTGGCAATAATGGTGGCATCTTTCCCTAAAGCTCTCCATTTTTTCTTTGTGCTGTTGTCTTGTGTTATTGGTCAAAAAGATTGCCATGCATTGTTGATATTTGCTTCAGTCAACATTTTCAGGTTCAAAACAAAGAGGTCTTGACAGAAAGTGTTATTACTTTAACACAAAAAAATAAAAAGCACTTGTTCATACATAAATCGTCTTCATATACCCTGATTCAAAATAATGAACAGCAACAAAAGATGAGAAGCACAATCAGTCTGGACACTCCAGTTGATACTTTGAGGAATATAAAAGACGACAAGTTTCCAGTCATTCCAAAATAGACAATATGATACAGCAGTTTTCCAGCAGTAGGTCAGTTATGGCAGCAGCTGTCAAAATAAGAGTCCTTCTTTTTCCCAAGATCCACTCCCTTCTCCTCTGTGAGGACAACACAAAAATATCACAAATATACAATCAAATAATAAATTATTTTCTGATTATTATTTTATAGCCTTAAAGTCTAGAAAAGTACAAGCAGTAACAAGTATTATCCAAGCTGTATTTGTATATTGTGTACTATACTATGTGGCGCAATTAGCATTCGGAAATAACTAGACCGAAGTGTTGGGACAGAGTTCTGAGGATGAACTAATCCATCTCTTGCACAATAGCTGTAATTTTGGCTGTAAAATGCCCACCTTGCATGAACTCCAAAGCACAGTTACTAAAGTCCTCAGCAACCTTCTGAAACACCTCATCTGTTTAAAACACATACAAGCAATTCAAGAAGTGAAATTCGATACCTAATCATACGTCACGTGTGGGTAGCTCTCAGTAGTGCGGATATGTTGAAGTAGCACTTACCAACATTTTTCCCCGTTTTGCTAGAGGTCTCGAAATGTTGTGCATTTATTTCTGCAAAGACAGTTGCTTTATTGTGACTTTTCTACAGTACTTCATGTACTACAGTACAACAGTACAAACTCAGCTAAACTTACCGTCTACAAAGTCTTGTACATCATGATAGTCTACCTGCCGCATACTTCGGTCGGCCTCGATGAGGTCACTCTTGGTACCACACAAATATATCTTGCAGTGCTGAGGATGTGAACATAATGGGTGGATAAAATCAGATTAAGGTATCTGATAAGAGCTTTATGTTTCTGTGTTAAAAATGTATATTTTACCTCTTCGCAGTTCTGTAGCTCCGTCACCCAAAATCTGGCCCTTTCAAAACTGCTGCTGTCTGTCAAATCTACAAACAAATTTCAAGGTAAATCACATGGTTACAATAAATAATAATAATATAAAAACTTTATTTTAAACAAGCACATAAACTGCCTAGCAGAGTGTGCTAGCTTGAGCCATTTACTTACTCAAAATCACATGACTAGTTTCTGTGGTATACATTGGACTTTGGATTTCTTTAAAAAAAAGTGCTTTAACATTCCATAAATGCACAGGAGAGGAAACATACCATAGCAGACAATAGCGGCACGGGCTCCTCTGTAGTAGATTCTGCTCATGGCCTCGTAACGCTCAGATCCAGCAGTGTCCTGAAATGAAATAAAAACCCTGAAGCCACTAATGAGTAAACTTTAATAACGTTTTATCACATGGAAAAACACTTACCCATATTCCTAGAGTTACCACCTTGTCACCAACATTAAGGGCTTTGGCAACAAACGCAGCTCCTATAGTCTTTGAAGACAAAACATAGCAAATCTACTAAACACAACAAGTCTGGCTGCATTGCACCACACCACCAAAGTAACAACAGTTGAAGGTAGCTTTACCTGTGGAGCTGGTTCGGATGACAAGATTAGACATTATTGATCATACCATAATGTTTATACCAAACTCTAATACACAGGGCCATAGCAACAAACATATTATATTAAAAAGGATATTTTAGCATGGAAACAGTCTCAGAAATGCAATGTACTTTTAGGGGGTAATGGTCCTAACAAAAACTTACATTTTGATAATGGCCCACAAGAAAGCGTCGATGTACATATCTCTCCACCAGACTGGTTTTACCCACACTCTCCTTGCCCAGCATTACCACCTTGGCATCCACCCGCATGGCAGTCATTGTTATAAGGGTCTATACACAATGACACTAAAGAAATGAAAAAGGATACATTGTTTCTTTCTGTGAACACTATGTTTACGTCACTGAGATTATACAAAGTCTTATTACGATCAGGTAAATATAAGCGTCATTAATGATGTAATGGTGACAGTGCTGCTTGTAACAGATTACCAGACAGCTGATATCATCTGTTTATTTGCTTTACCCTCTGCGTGGCTAGCATTTGCTAGTAATACAATCTCAGAACAGCAAATAAAATTGTAGGTAAATAAAACATACTACCGTTTTCGTTGTGTAGATTTTCACTTACCTAAACTCTCGATGTATCTGTTGATCGGACTTCAAGAGTTTTAAAATAACTTTACTACTGATTTAAAACTGAAACTGGGTGGCTATGGTTCAGTTAGCAAGTTACATAAAATCAATTGAGTCTGTTAGCCACAAAACCACCCAGTAATTGAAATATAAACGCCTTGTAACGCATAAACTTTAAACTGTACCGAAATAACATGCGTAGCGGTTTGTATAACCTTTCCAACCTAACCCGACACAAGAGAGGTTAGCTATGAACATTACTAAATGCGGCAGAGCTAGTCATTCCAAGCTATCTTCCTCATATAGATGGGAAAACTGCAACTACAGTAAATGACCAGGTAGATGTGAGAAATGTGCCGCGAAAGAGGAACCGTTGTATATTCACTCTGATGGGGAAACAATTGCGTGTTTTTTATGTTTATATAGACTGGGACGTGACTTTATTTTCTGTGTCTCAAAACCTAGTGAGCTGCCTAGTCCAAGCGACATTTTTAGCCTTCATGTCTCATCGAGGCATGGACGCGCTGAGGCTCTAAAGATACTGCTGATTGGCTATTTGAATCACCTGACTCGTTGTTTTCTTCCTCACGGTTGGTTAATATATGCATATCATTCTCTGATTGGGTGACGTTTCCGTCAATCACAGTTCCTTATCCTGATTGGCTGCGATGTTTTGGCACCGCCTATGTTGGCTGTAATGATGTCTAGGTAGGTAGCACACAAGGTTTGGAACAAATCCCGGGTTAAGGGGTGGAGAGTTTGAGCTCGTGTGAAAATGGCGTCTCCGAAAACATTGCCTAAAGATGCACAGGTAAATAATACCACATAAACGATTTATGAGAGTAGTATGCGGCGTTTCGTGATTTTAAATAGTAGAGTATAAAATATCGTGTTTATTGAGCAGTTTTATGTTGTGTTATTTATTATTCTTCGTGCACACACATGCGTTAGCAGGCTAACTGTTTCACTGCCATTCAATGGCTCCATATTTGAATTGCCGATTCTTTAGCCGAGAATAGATTATTTTTTTCTTAATTTAGTATATTTTTATAGTTTAAACAGATTTATACAAAATAGTAAATCAAAAATAGTTTACGGTGGTAACGCTACAGATTTGCAGTTTTACCATCATAGCACTACAGTATCGATTTATAACCGTATAATATGTATTAAATTGACACTGTGTTATTTTTGCTTTCTTAAATTAAAGGTCATGATCCAGATTCTTAAAGACATGGGAATCACAGAGTACGAGCCCAGAGTCATCAATCAAATGCTGGAGTTTACATACAGTGCGTCAGGATACCCTTATATATCCATTATAAACCCCTCGATAGTAAACTGTTGAATAACATTTTGAACCCATTTACTGTCAATCATCTTGAAACTATGTAACAATTACTGTCATTGTTCTATAGGATATGTAACAACTATTATTGAGGATGCAAAAATATATTCCACCCATGCCAAGAAGTCCAGCGTGGATGCAGATGATATAAGGTTAGCAATCCAGTGCCGAGTGGATCAGTCCTTCACATCTCCCCCACCACGAGATGTAAGTTTGTTTTTTGTGTAAGTTCTGTCTTTTGTGAACTGTAACACTTTTGTGACTTTAGTTCGTTTGTCATTTCAGTTTCTGTTGGACATAGCAAGGCAGAAGAACACGACTCCATTGCCCTTAATCAAGCCATACACGGGTCCCCGGCTTCCACCGGATCGCTACTGTCTTACTGCACCAAACTACAGGCTTAAATCCCTACAGAAAAAGGTATTGCTGTTCTAGTAATATTATGCTGTTCTTCAATACACTGATGTGTAATTTTCAGAAATTTCAGTCATTTTGTTTTGGAAGTTAATAATCTATTCTATCTCATAATGAGGCAGATCAGAGGTTCATAACTAGTGGATCACAGCCCACAGAGTCTTTTCTGATAAGGAAACTCTTATATGGAAAATAAACAATATGATGTATCTGATATAATTATGCGTAGTTAGAACTGCAAAATAATTTGGCTTCTAAATGTGTAAATAGGCAGAGAAACCACTTCACATGTCACTTGGTGGAAGGCTGAATAAAACCAGATTAGGCACATGCCTTTGTGCCTGTTGAGGCTTTATAGGCAGTCTGCATGATTTGTAATATTGTTTTGCTTTTCTGTTTGCTTGTCAAGGTGTCTTCATCTGCAGGCAGGATAACAGTACCACGGCTGAGTGTGGGGGCAGTGTCCAGTAGACCCAGCACACCAACTCTTGGTCTGTTATTAATTATTACATAGGCTTTAAAGTGGTCCCTTTTTGCATGTTTTGGATCAGCAATGAAGAAAGGAGTAAAACTGCAACAATAATTAGATACTCGGTTTAAATGTCTTTTCACAGGTACACCCACAGTGCAGGCGGTGGGGACGAAAGTGGGGACACCTGTATCACTGACAGGCCAGCGCTTCACGGTGCAGATTCCGTCATCGCAGGCTGCTTCTGTAAAATCTGGTAGGTGCCAGTTTCTGGTTTACATTTATTCATTTGACTGACGCTTTTATTCAAAGCAACTTACGGGTAACCTAAAGTATACATTTTTGTCAGTACTTGTATTCCCTGGGATCAAACCCACAACCTTTGCACTGCTAATGCAATGCTCTACTAGTTGAGCTACAGGCTTAGATGGGTGGAACACTACAGACGTATCCCATGTTGCTTACATGACAGTCACTCGCTTTTGGATTATTAGAAACTATATGAGGAGCATGTGGAAGACTTTGTGCTTGTGAAATACAACCCAAATCAAAGGATAGATTTACATTTGTCAGATGTGTTTATCCAAAGCAACATACAGTGCATTCAGGTTTTACATTTGATCAGTATGTGTGTTTCCCTGAGACTCAAACCCACAAACTTTGTGCTGCAAGCACAATGCTATACCGGTGGGATTTAGGGCAAACATCAAATCATGTTTTATTAGCAGTAACACAAGATTGTTTGTTTCTACAGCTACTCCAGCGACTCCCACTGTTCAGAATGTCCTGATCAACCCTTCCCTCATCGGCTCCAAAAACATTCTCATCACTACCAATATGGTGTCCCAAAATTCCTCCAGTGACTCGACTTCTCTTAAAAGGAAGCATGAAGATGAGGATGACTATGATGCTTTATGACCTGGTGTTTTGTTACTAGCACAGTTGTAAGCATGATTTGTAAATAAGCATCATTAAACCAGAATTTGCCCTTCAGTAGCTTTGTCTTGTTTAGCTTTTTGCACAATAATGCCATTGCCTTTTTCATTCATTCATTAATTTTTGTATGTAAAAAATAAAATCAGTTGATGAAATGTGTGTTTAGAAGAATTCACTTTATATAGAGCCGTTTGAGAACGTTTTACATTTTCCCCATCACAGTGAAATTGAGTTTTGTGCTTTAAAAAACTTTATATAGCGATAATTACTTGCAAAACACTAGATAAGTGCCAGTAGGGGGAGCCGCTTAGATAGGAAATGTTCCAACATCCTCACTCAAAAGTAATAAATTGTTATTGTGTAGAAATAAAATAATTAACCTCTTTGTTTTTTTATGTTTAAGTTTAATGCTTTTACTTGACTGTTGGTGTTAGAAGTTCAGCGCGCTGCTCGACAGCCTCAGAGATTCATAACAAATTATATTAAAGTGTTGTTAAGGATTGTAAACACCTTTAAGGGCAGGTGTTGCCCAGCCTGAAACCTCAAGTTATATTGTCTGTTAAAAGCAAAGTTAGGCCTGTCCTGAAAAATATTTAAAAGGAAAATAAAAAATTGGGTGGAAACAGGATTCAAGAGTCCACACAATATTGCAAATACCCATTATATAAATTTGTATTCCGAAGAAATGTTCTACATTGACGATAGAAGGGCTATGGAAATAAATATTGTAGTACATTTTAATTTAATTTTAATATACCAGTATACTATTCTAATATTGCATATAAGAAATGCAAAACACTTTTCACCTAGTGTACATCCAAGCATGAGATGTTTGCTATAAATACTAAAATGTAATGAAAATGCTCTATACTAAATATTCTATAGCCTTTAATAAAGACATTTCAATAAAAGTTTTATACTCTGTTCTAATCAGTTCACAATGGTTTTTAAATGTCCCATCTTTAGTCAGCTGTGATCTTTTATTTAAATCTCATTAAAGATTTTCATTGATCTATCCAGTTTGTTTCAGCGTTTAAATCGTTAGGGGCCACCGTCAGAGAGTTTGCTGTTGTCTTCTCAGTTTGTATTGACTAAATACCTCTTAAATTCTTGTATGTAAAACGGGGTCTATTACGTAAGCCTCTACAGCATGTCTTTCATTGGTGTCTTATAATGTCAATCAAAGCTCGATTGCCCAATAGTCTCGCTACTTTCTCTCACACTGTAGCGGCCATGTTGTATCCGCGGGGGATTGGAGAGCTTGCGGAACATAGTCTGGTTTCGGTCGAGAAGAGACGGCGGGGTTCTCGGGCTTGAACTCTTGTGGGTTTTACATCATAGATTTACACTCCTCGCTATGAGCCGTCCGTCCTCTGCGGGTGGTGCGGCCGGAGGACTCGGGGCTGGTAAAGCAGGAGGAAGTAAGCATGGAGGCTCTGGAGGAACAACTGCTTCTTCTGCCGCCGCCGCCGCTGCTGCCGCGGCCGCAGCAGCTGCTGCCGCTGCCGCGGGGGTGTCCGGTTCGGTCGCGGGCTCTGGCTCGGTCCCAGCGACCGCTGTAGCCCTTCCAGCCGCTACTCTACCGGGACAGTCAGCCGAACTGACAGCGCTGTTTGAGTGTCCGGTGTGTTTCGACTATGTTTTGCCACCGATACTGCAATGCCAGGCTGGGCATCTGGTGTGTAACCAGTGTCGCCAAAAGCTCAGCTGTTGCCCGACCTGTCGAGGCCCTCTCACACCCAGCATTAGAAACTTGGCAATGGAAAAAGTTGCCTCCACTCTGCCGTTTCCCTGTAAGGTAAGAAGGACCCTTTGAACCGATATCACATCAGGTTCAGATTCGCCTTAATAAGAAATCAAAAGTTGCTGTAATATTGTTTAGGTCAGACACGTGGTTATTAACACATTACTTGCCTCTTTGTTTCATTCACTATTCTGTAATCGCTATTCTATCATTTTTATCATAACGCTAAAGTAAAATGTTGCATTCAGATTTCTGTAAGTTATTCTAATGCAACAGTTGTTCCAGTCGTTATTTTGTCAATTTTGACAAAATGACGTCAAAGTTTTTGTCAACAGTGTTGCTTACAGTGTGCGATTACATAATGTTGAATGCAACGAATGCATATTGTGTATACATTTGTTATATCATGCACAATATTAGCAGTATTGCTTCATTTAACTCTGTATGATGGTTACAAGCAGTAGCTAGTTTCCTGCCAAACGTGTGACGTGTAACTAAAGCTCAGGTGCCACAGGTGTACATTACAGCAAGCCAATAATATGCTTCTTCATTCATACTTTTCCTTTCTCTCCGTCTCCTGTCTTCTGTGTTGTATATAAATGCAAAGTCTAAAAGAATAAAAATTTGTGTTAGGAACCCTTATCTTTGTGGTGAAATGGTTAGATTTACTTTATTATGCAGATATTGAGTTAAGGGGTTTACTTGAATTTAAATTACTATGATGTACTGGAATGAAGGAGACAGGTTTATAATTAATACATCTATAACAAACTCATTGATCATAATGACTATTTGAAACAAATAAAATTTGAAACCATATAGTATTTGTCATTTTAAATGGATTTAGGTGACTTTTGCTAAATGCGTTTTATTTTAAATGTAATTTTCTGTGGTCAGTCTTTTTATTAAATCTCTTACATTTTTTGGTTGCTTGAGGTTATGTTTTTGTTTCAGCTGGCCTGATTGCCTCATAGGTACATTAAACTTGTACCCCCCATGTTATCGCTAGTCTGTGAAAGTTGATCACTACTCTTGTTACCTGGGCTAAGGTTTCTGGCACGTGATGTAGAACAGTCTCCACAGAGTTAGTTTTGAATCGATACCAGACATCAGTCAAGGAAAGTTGTCTTCAACATTTGCAGTGAAAGCAAAGCTGATTGCGTTGTTGTTTCAGGAAGTGACTAGCTATTTGATACCAACAGCAATAAAGTAATTGTTCACACAAATCTAAACATTTACCAGTATGGCTTCATTTTTCTGTAAAACACAAAAGGTGAATTTCTGAAGAATGTCATGGCCATTCTGAAAGTAAATGACTTAACAAAACTCCAAACTACATAAAATCTTAAATCAAGTTAAATCATGTGGATTACTTGAGAGTGTGTAGAAAGGTATAGTCAGGGTATTCCTAATTACATTGCCATAATAACCATAGTTTTTCATAGCAGAAAGTTCTGGGAATGTCATAAAAGTACATCAATAATTGCAGATATTTTTTCCCTGATGTTTATTTTTGTGTAAACTATTACTTTAATTATATATCTGATCCAGTTGTCTTATGGAAGGGATGTTTCGTGTAATGAAACTGTCACTTGCGTTATTGGACCAGTTCTTACTAGGATTGGGAATCGCTGTATGATTCTGATTATGGAGTCTAAAAATCTGATAGAGATGACAGTTAGAGATGCAGATCTTTAGGGTTAATGTGGCATGTAAATTTGTGACTGATTTAAACTTACAATTTCTAATTTTGCAAGTCTTCATTAAGTGTTTATTAAGAACCAGTAAATCAGACTGTATAAGTCACATTATTTGCTTGTTTTATAATGATATCAGGGCATTTGGCATTATTTGTGAGGTATATTGTTATTAAATTTGTTCATATTCAAATCAGATTGTAAACTGACAACTTGCATAAAATTCTTTGCTTCCAGGCCCCCCGATCTGTTTCCTTGCACATACCCAATTCATTAAAAATTAATGTAATTTAATTTGTGGATCAATTCCAGAATTGTTGGAGACAGAAGTGCAACACAATCTGTTAATTGTTTTCCCTCCAACCCTTTTTGCAGGAGCTCTTGCCTTTGATAATGTGTGGTTAATAACAAAGGTGGTTTTCTTTAAAAGAATTAGAATTTGAGGCATCATTTATGTCTGAAGCACAAAAGGTGTGGGCCAAGTAGTTTTTTAGGAATGAAAAGCAGGCATTCGAAAAAAAAATTTTTTTTCATACAATGTGGATATTTAAGAACAGTTGCAAATCATCGCTAATGATTACATTATAATATTCAGTTGCTTTTGGTATTCCTATGTGATATTGGAAGCACTGCATCTTTCAAAGTTCAAACCTATTTAACATCACTGTTAGCCAACAACAGGTGTTGCACAAACACACTTGAGTTACATCTGTGAAAAAGGAAGTGCCTTCCACATTCCTGTCTTGCTTTCAGACTCTTTCTGAAGTGATTGAATTGCTTTATAAGACACGTACACTACGGGAGAAATAGATAAAGGGAATTCCATAGTGTCTCCTCGGATGCCTTTAGTATTGCACCTTATGTAGGCTGTATGTTTGGAGCAGCGCCTGTACATTCTGGCAGGAAGAAGAGCAGTTCCTTTGAGCTGTCACCAGTAGTTGCGTTCCTCACACTTCAGGCTCTGGCAGCGGGCGTCTGTGTCCGGCTGGTGCACGTAACCAGATTAGACACGGATACACTTAGTCCCCTCAGGCTGGGATGTTGATTTTGCAGTGAGTCTATTTTGAGGCTGTTCTGCAGGTTTGTTAAGGCACAAGCTGCTGTCAGTATGAATAGAGGTGGGTGCAAAGGGAATTAGAGGCTTGTAATGATCTGGCTTCCAGTTTTTCTCATCATGCTCTGTTTAAACGGAGAGCACCCCTATGTGGCGGACAGCGGTGACACCTGCGCACTGCGCATTGATTGCAGCTTTAAGTGTAATGCATCTCCAAGCATCTGTTTACATCACCAGCAAGGTTTGCTGCACTTGAAAAATCAGCATGTATGTTGTTACATGTTTTTTGTGTAAATGCATAAAATCTTTTGTTTATGGTTTACAATAGTAATAGACTTTTGTGCCAAGCTGCTGATATTGAGATTTGATTTTCCTTGTATCCGTTCCAAAATACACCAACTGTTATGTCTTTATATGAGAATATTTTGTGTTAAGCATTTATTTCAGTATTTTGTATACTTTGGGCTTTAACTAGGCTGTTTTTAGCATTATATTACCTACCTTAGTCTTAGACTTTCAGTATCAGCCACTAAAAGGCTGGATAAATACCATGAATTGTTGTACATGGTACCATTGTAATATAATGGTATACATTTAATTAACTTAAATGTGCCAAATTCCATGTGTACATGCCATAATTTATGACTGTGACAACAATTCCGTACCGTGATGTTATTTTTTAATACAACCAGTTTAAGATTTTTCGTGTATTTTAAACTTGTATAAAATATGTAAGTTTTTACATTCTACCATGTTTGTTTAATATAATCTCAAATACAGACAAAATGCAAGCAAACAGTTTGTCATGACAAAGCACGTCACACATCACCCAAATGCACACGCACAAAGCTTTTCAGACTCTGAATGTCAATTAAATACAGAAACAGAGAGATTAATGAGAAATCAGCACCGTTTTCACACATGAGCTGCACAGAGAGGTAGTTTAAAACACCATTTTAACACCTAAGTGTTTCCTCCTCCACCCGCGCAATAACTGCGGCCCCTTCATCATATCGCTGGAGGAATGAATTGGAGCAGCCCATAATTAATTTCACAGATGAGTTGCTCGCAGGGTGACTGGCTCGCCCCTCTGCAGCCGCATGCACACAAGCCGCATGTGCAGTCGCACAAAAATGACACGGTCAGCATATTGACATATGAACTTCAGAGGGCAAAGTCCTTCACTGTATCACTCTGAATGACAGAACTGAACGACTGACTTCTTGTATCTCTGAAGGTCCGAGACACAAAGGACAACCCGAGTGATGTGCTGAGGTTAATGCAGAAAGCGTTTAATGACATGTTCATTCAACAGTGGTGTAATGTAGGACACGGTCATCTTCACACTTTTCAAGGTTCCATTTAGTCGATATAATGCAATTATTTTTTTGTTGCAATTTATGTAGTACGAGTTCCTGCTTTTTCCACAAGTTGCAGGAAATGCATGCAGAGATTATCAGCAGTTCAATTTTTAACCAGTTACATTATTATTATTTTTAAAAAGCTCACTAATAAGTTAACTAATATGTAAACAGAAATAGTATAGCTTTGAATTTTATTTGTAATTTATTTTCTGTTTTCCCTGTTAATTTAGTTTGGGTTTTTTACGCAGTTAGTTTAACTAGCATTTTACCATTTTCTGGTTTTAGGTTAGTGACTATCCACGTAGTCAATTGATGACAGCTTGTCTTGTCTGTTCTTTACAATTTTATTAAATGCTTTTTAAATAATTCTTTATTGCTTTTGACAAATATATTTTTTTGTCAAATGCCAGTGGTTGTCAGATAAGCAAGATTTTCTGTTACTGTGCAAGCAGTGCACACTTTTAACTGCTGTTAATTTCACACTTTGATATTTTTATCTGACTGCACAGTTTCATGCATGTAACTCCCCCACTTCATTGGGGAAAACCCAAAATAATGGCACATTCTGTTTAAGATGGTAGTTAAATTTCCTATGCAGACGTAGAAGATTTGCAGAAGAGTTCTTTACATTGTGTTCAATATCAGCCTCGGTTCCATCTTAAAAATATGATTATCTCATGTGCTGGAATGCCTTACACCCCAAGCACCTTTGTCCTGCAGCACTGTGAGGGAGTCTGTGGAAAACATTATTGACCTCCAGTGTCTTGTCAGCAACATTCAGTATTTGCCTCGTAGGCACATTGATGCATCACTCTTCAGTTCTTTTGCCTGGTAATGATGGACAGTGATCCTTGACAGCATTTGCTCACTGTGGCCTCCTTACCCGACCTGTTTAATGATGTGACATATGCCTTATGTGTTGCATGCGATTTTGCGCAACCTTCTAGTAGATCAGTGGCTCAATGGGTGCAAGGAAAGGAGCCCAGATAAAGTACAATGATCCAGCAAAAGCAGTTATTCCTTTATATGCGTTAATGGGTTAATTGAGTTCTTGGTGAACTTGGTTGACCCTTATGCTTTTTACCAATCAAATGAGCCAGTGTTGCTCTGCCTAGCTGGTTAAGATGCTCAAACATGAAGCGGTGCCTCTGTAGTCTTCGCATATTATACAGTCATCATACAGTCTTGAGTTAAAACTGGTGTTTTTAGGCAAATGTAGATGGGTGTTTTACTGAATTTGATTGATTTTTAACCTTCAGCCCTCATCTGTTAAGATTCATTTAATGTCCACGATAGTCAATGAGCTCTTTAGCAAGCCTTATTTCTTTATTGGGTGACCTTTCCTCATTCCATTAAAGTAGTGAGCACTTACCATAAGTCCACAGATAGGTTGAATAACGTAAGTGGGGACACGCCAATCCTTTGTGTAGATAAATATATAGCTCAAACTGTTATCCTCCAAGATCAGTTCTTCTACTTGAATGAGGTGAAAGAAAGTCAGCCAGGATTAATGGAATGGCCTAAGTGTCTCCATTTCAATCACTCAGCCTTTGTATCTCTTCTTTTCTTTCCTCAGTCCCCAACCAGCTGCTTCCTCAGCCGTTGCTCGTTCACTTAAAGGAGCCTTTTAATCAGGGGCCATTTGGAGCCGTAGATGCTGTATGAAGGGCAGGCAGCTTGGACTATTGTGCCCGGACTGAATGACTCCCAGGAGGCTCGGCTGAAGGGGACAGTTTGTCATATATTGGGGCTCAGATAGAAAGAAATGCAATTGAACTGTGTTCCACCATATTAGGATTTGAATGATAGAAAAATACTGACGGTAGGACACGCCACCAAGGAATCTTATTTTAAAGATAAACAATAGACGCAGGAAAGGATATTATAGGGAAGGAAATATGGTGCCTAGGCTGCACAGGGGGCAGGATAGTGTTTGTTGCTAGTAGTATCGTGCGTACAGGTAGACAGCCCTACATTGCTTTTAGTTCTGCCTTCATGGTTTTATAATTCAATATTGTAATGTCAATATGAATCGCTGTAATGATCAGTTTAGGCGCAATGGTTTTTGACAGAGTATAAATGCATATTATTCAAACCATTTCCTTATGGAAGTATCCGTGTTGACAGCTATTTCCAATCTGAAAGGGGTAGATCACCCTATAACTCATTCTTTCTCTATTTGGCTTGCTCTCTCTTTTCTTCATAGTGTTTCCATCATTTACATTTCACACTCCGTCAACCCTAAAATTTCCACGTTCCTCTGCTTTTTACATTCCGCTCATGTCAGTGTAAGAGCTAGCGTTCCCTCTAGCATGTGTGTGTGCGCGCAAGAAAAAGACAAGAATGATTTTTTTTGAATGTGCACATACTGGCAGGCTGCCAATCTCATCCCATCACCGTCTCGCTTCACTTTTTAAGTGTTCTGTGTTGGGGGTGTAGCTGATTGATTGACAGGTGGTCGGCTCAGTCGAGCTCTTCAGAGGACGGCTTTGGCAGAAGTCAGTGCCTGTTGGAAGGTAGGCGATAACGTTTGCTTTTTAAACAGACCCTCAAGGCTGGACAGGTTCTGTAACATCATGGCAACCCTCTGCATAAATAAATATTATATACAGAAAGGTCTGGTCCAGTGATTTGAAGTAAAATTCCAGCCACTGAATTGTTTGTTGTTTACACTTGACTTGTATGTTGAACTCAAAGAGAAGCTGCTTTTTTACTCGCTTTACTGTTGAAGGTGATGAAGTGTCAACAACAGTGAGTTGTTTTTATAAAGGACTTAGATGTTGGATGCCCCTGTAGAGTAAATTTCTATAGAACTCCACTGTGGAACATTTAATGAAGAATCCATGTAAATCATGGACACATTAATGGGAAAAAATACTACTGCAAAATGTGTGCAGGCAGTGTGTTGCACTTTATTAGCAGCAGCGTATGGGCAGAACATGACTTAATTTAGAGACAAAGGAGGCGTCATTTGCTAATATGTTGTTTCACACCCTATTAAACATGAGAACATGTTTCAATGTGTTTTTATTGTCTACAATGTTGTTTACAATGTTGTCTTTGTAGCCAAATGCTCTGTTGAATTTTTATGATATTGCAATTCAGATTAGCAATTATTTTGACAAATGTTGCCACAGGTTATTTATTTAATGTATGCATGTGATATATTGCATGTAGCATCATATTGTTGTTGTTATTATTGATGTTTTGCAACATTTGTAGCCCTGCTGCATACAATTAAATTGTGGTTTGCACTGTTGAATTAATTTTAATAATGGAGCAAAATGATAGCAAAGTGTGTATCTGAACTGTCAGTTACTCAATATTAATTCTAGTGTTCATACAGCTTTGGAAAAGCTGTGTGAATCTCGCAGCTGCATTCAGCCGCTGACCCAGTACTTTTGCTAATGTGATTTTGTATTATTTTACTGTCAGTATTTGACAGTGACACTGGCAGGGAAAGCAGAAGGTTGTTTTTGTTGAAGAGGGAGTGACTTATTCAGGCTAGTTATTATAGAATTCTGGATAATTCCTGGAATTACACATGACTTTATCATGAACATGGTTATACATTCCCTGCCAAATAAAAAGCTTTGTGCAGTAGTGCCAAATCAGTACAATCTGTTTTTGTCTCCTCACAGAGAACACTAAATTTAAACCACAATCACAGGTCAATCTCGAATGCCCTATAAATCTACAAGCACAAATGCTTAATTCAATTGGCTAGTTTTGAGAACCTAGAATATGCCTCTCACTCTGTCTCTCTATCTGTCTCTCTCTCTCTCTTTGTATGTCTCCCAACCATATCCTTTATCTCTCATCATAGAATCCAAATGGAAACGCATCAGGCTCTTTAACTGGATAGCTGTACCCTGTGCAACACATCCCCCCTTGTGTGTGTGTGTGTGTGTGTGTGTTTATGCCCATATGCACAAGCATGTCACGGTAGTGCTGTAATAATATGAGTGTGTGTATGTCAGCCTCTCTCTCATGTAGCCTTTCTAATTGTAACTGCCTGATTGTGCTGCCACTCATTGTTAGTCTATAAATAGGTGGCCTTTTCCACTGCAAAGGAGCCAGGATGAGTGTGTGTGTGAGGCCACTCACCTAGAAAGTGAAAGAGGGGAAAAATATTTAGAATACAGTCTCTCTCTCTCTCTCTCTCTCTCTCTCTCTCTCTCTTTCTCTCTTTGTCTTTCTCTCTCTCTTTCACTCTCCTCGTATTGTAAAAAGCATTTGCAGCTAGACTGTGGACAAAATTTTTGTCTCTCTCCCACTGTCTGTCTCTCTCTCTCTCCCACTGTCTCTCGCTCTTTATGAATATAAATAAACCTATGGTCCTGACAGCAGAATCTGTGGATTTGAATGCCCCCAGTTTCATTTGAAACCTTATTGCTAGAGGTCAAAGGAGGGCCATGGACAGATAGGAATGATGAGAGAGAAAAATGGAGAATAAATAAAGCTATGAGATTGTGGAGCAGTGAGGAGAACTCATAGGCTGATAGAGTTGTGAAGATAATCCCACACCTGCTCTTGTTTTATTACAGTGCACTAACACACATGAATTATGGTGTGTATTAGTGCTGGACGATATAAATGATTTGCAGTATATTCTACATTATTTTGGTGATACTTTATACTTAACCCATATCAAACACATTAATTTAAGTGCAGTTTTTATTTGGCCAGCAAGTTGTGAGGTCATACCACCACCTGTGAATATGAAATTTGAACAGCATTTTTATTTAAATTGCAGCTGCAAGAGTGAGAATGGAATTGATACTATTTCAATACCAATTCAAACATAAATGTCACCAAAAGGTTGTACATATCTCTTACTAGAAAATGCCGATATAATCATTTTCCCTCACTGTGTGTTCACTCTCTGCTGTATATTCACACATCTGCCCTTCAAAGTAACACAGGGGAATAAACAGGCCGAATCTAACATGAAAGACCGGTAGATGATGTCCTGCTTTTAGTCCCCAAATGGCTGTGCTACAGGCATGAGAGCAAGAGAAGAACGAGAGCAGAGGAATGAGGAGGTGAGACCCCCCCACACACAAACACACCTCCTCTTCCTCCCCCCACCCCCTCCCGTCATGTGCAAGTGCGCTGCCAGTGCTGCAGTCCAGAATGTATTTCAACGTCTGCATCTCTGCTGAGTTGTCACCCTCCTGAACGCAGCAACAACAGAGCGAGCGAGCGAGCTAGAGAGAGAGAGAAAAAGACTGTTTGTTTTGCAGCCATTGCAGTCACTTGGACAGCGGTGTATCGGTAGAATTATGCACAATACGACAAGAGATTTTTGCTTTCCCGGGAGCACGACATGTTACCTGCTTGACTGTTTGTTTTGAAGCTGTTGTGTTTGATGAGGATCGATTTTTAACTGGATGCTGTCAATTGTAGATGCTGTGGCTGTTTGTGTTCTGTCTCAGTTACAAGATCTGTCTTGAGGAACTACACTGACCGGAGTTGACTGTGCAGAAAGTGTTGCTTTTTTGCATCCTTGACAACAGAATTTAAATGAAGTCTGAGGGTTTCTCGTGACAGTGTACAGCAGAGGGTCTGTTTTTGTTGTTTAAGGGACAATGTTGTGCATGATGCATGTTTTGAATTGATAGATTGTTTGTTTTTCACTGTTGTTGTTTGTGTGGGTCGGACAGCTGACAGATCTGTGAGGCTTACGTTCCTGTCAGTAAATGTATAACTCGTTTGCTTGCGTCCGTGTCCTTCAGGACAAATCCATCAAAGCTGGAGATAAGAGGAACCATTGTGCGTAATTACTCATCACTGCTGTAGTCACTCAAATGTACTTGAGGGATTAATGTTTTGCTAGAGTGAGAGAGTACATCGTGTTCGGTTTGCCTCTTTAACTCTTAGTGGGTTAGTAGGTTCATTCCCACATAAGTTTATTTAGAAGTTAATTTTTGCTAAGCACAAAGTACAATAAAGAGTCATTATTAAAACTGAGTGTTACTTTGAGGTCTTTTGGGTGTTTGAGCTAGTAACAAACTAGCCACGTTTTGATAAGGCAAACTGTTATTGTAAGGTTGAGTTGGAGGTGATGTTGTGCCCAGCTTCTTGTTTCCCCCTCCTGAGGGATTTGTCCCAGTTACGGTGTCTGCTCAGTTGGCCACGGCAACGAGGTGTTTGTGTCACTGGCACAACTCGACCTGTTTGTCACACCAAACCGCTTCCAGGGAGCAAGGTGAGTGTCGTTGCTGAATAATACTTAATTTACTTAATTTTTTTTAACTTTCTTTCATAGTTACTCATTCCTAAATGTTAATTATTATATTTAGTTTTTATTATTTACTTCATTGCAATATAGCGGCTTCAAGTGATGCCACTGCTGGTTCTACTGTGTTTACACGACACACTACATTAATTACTCCATAAAAACATTAAATATATTTGAAGAGCTGAGCGGGAGACATTGCTAGAGTCCCCTCCCCCATAACCTAATTACTCCAGCCTTCAGTGGACCCATTTCAGCTTTGAAACTTTTAACTGAATTGCTATTGATTCCAGAGTGGAAGAGCGAGTGGCTGGGTTTCCATTTTAGCGGTTGAAGTGGGTGAAACAGCTCGCCACCGATCAGGAGAAATCAGATTCCCGCTTGCTGATGCGTGAGACCCTTATTGCAACGTGTGCGAGGCCCCGCAGACACAGTTCTAATTATGACCTGGCCTCCTCCCAGCAGATGAGGTCACATGCAGACATGATGTCTCATAAGAAGAGACCGAGATGATGGTGATGGTTCAGTTTCCAAATTCGTATATGTTCACCCTGTCCTTGAGGGACAAGGGAAAAGAGGGGCTGTAACGATGCCGTCTCCCCCTGTTCTGGGCTCTGTCTCGGGGGATCTGAGCTCAGAGACACAATCCTTTTCAAATGACACCACGGTGGTGGCAGCTCAAGGTTTTCCTGCTTGTTAACGGACGAGAGAGAGAAGTCTGCCTCTCATTCATTTGCTGTGAATAGGCGTATGGGAAACATCAATAGTTTCTTGAAATGGGGCTACCAACTGTCCAGGTTTGTAAGCAGACACATCAGTCATTCGGTTAAAGGAAAGACGTCCTTGAACACAATAGTACTTAAAGCACAATGTGTTCGTCTGCTTTTACATTTGTATCTGACAAGTTAAGCATGTTTCTTGCAGATTTTCAGTAAATCCTGTTTAGATCCTACAAGTTTATCTCGTTTGGCCTTGACATAGAATAAAAAATGGCTACCATAGCACAGAGAAATAGGTTTGTTTTAAATTATTTACTGTGCTGAACTACTTTTTAGTAAAGATAGTTAAGGTTTTCTCTTGCGCTCCAGCTTAACTTTTATCACGTATAAATATAATAAAAACGCCAATATCAAATGTTGTTTTAAATGTTTATTCATCTCGGCACAGCTTTTAATGTTTTGAAAATTATGCATTTTCAGCCAGAGGCGAGACTAAAACCAGAAATAATCTAATTTATTTGATGTTAATTTGTTTACTTCAAAACAATTTAAATTGAACATATCTAATTATTCAAATGTCATGATGTTTTGTCATCCATCAAGAACATCAAATGACTTTCCCCCTTGGCTAAAATGAGAGATAATTTGCAACCTAAACCAAAAAGTGTAAATAATTCAGATAATCACAGAACAGCGTTTGTGCTTCTCCACAGGGGTAGCAGGGCACCACATCAAGGGTGCAGAAAAGGAGAAGAAAGGGAGCGCTTTGTTTATTATTTCAGCAGGTCTCTGAAGCCACGTACATTGGTGCTAAACTAGAAGTTTTAATTGAAGTAAATGAGGCTGATAAACTGGAAATTTGAATTTTAAGCCAGTGGCAAATTGATGTTTGTTTTCTTCTTTTATCTTAATTATTTGTTTTCTTTAGTAGCAAACAAATTTGCACTTAAGACTTGCTGTCATTTTCTCAATGTCCTAACATGATGTTGAAATGTACAATGTATTTGTTTGCTTTAGCATTGATACAGTGTTTAGTTCTGATTACACTTAGACCTAAAGAGTACATCTATTTAAACATATTAGTTTAATATCCTTTAATTCAAGTGCATCTCGTAACCCAAACAGATACTATTTCTTCCTAACCCCCTTATCCCAAGTCACCAGTACCTTCAGCTCCAACAGGCTGTAGACAGCAGCTTTATCAACAGTATACTTCCTTAAGAATTACCTCCAAAATCCTGTCACTCTCATTAAAAAGCTGGATAAGGGGATAACTGTCTGATTGGGAGAGCAGAGACAAGATGCCTAAAAACACTTTAACGCCTCCAGAAACCAGATTGTTTGACTTTGAAAAGAAAAGCTGTAAAATAAGGAGGATTAGAGAAATGATTTTGACGGTGTTTGGACAGGGGCCACATCCCAATGAAAGACAGTTTGTAAGCCTCAGTGTATCAGGGTTGAGGTGCGATAATGATTCTTTCTCCCCAGCTGCTGCTTAGCGGCTTTTGACAATAAACATCGATGTTTTAATGCAGTTATAGCATCAGAGGCCCACTGGACCCCCACTGATTTAGTTAGGCAGTGTTTTACCACTAAGATTAATAATTTATTTGGCAGACACTATGTGGGGGTTGAGTGGACAGAATGTAATAGATCCCACTTGGGATGA
>JBAJNP010000631.1:0-85335 GCA_036877545.1 Yasuhikotakia modesta | reverse complement strand
GTTGCCTTTTTTCATTTCGCTTTCCCTTGAAGATTTAGAGCGATGTTGCAAATGCAGGTACAGGTTGTTTTTTGCAAAGTGTTTCCTAATTGCGGTGTTGCTTTGATTTTATCTGCCGTTTCTATAGCCTGAAGAGTTTATCTAAAGCATTTGTCATCATTAGCAAGGGGCGTAATTTAAAAGCTTCGGAAGGTCAGTAGGAGAGTAGTTTTATAATTCAGGTAAGAGAGATGAATACACACACACACACACACGGTTTGCAGGGACTAAAGCATAATGATTTATATTAAACTAATCAGACTTTCTGGAAGGAAGTGTCATCACAAACCATACATTTACATTGTTTATGCTTACATACATTTACATTTACTGCTTATATTGTTCTACATAAATATATAAAAAACTATAAACATTTGTGTTCATTTAAAACTACATATACCAGTACACACACATGTACACGTTTACTTATCTAAATGGGGACATTCCCAAGACCACACACACACACACACACACACACAGTGAGTGTTAACTGTAGGTCATGGTGTTGTGTGAGCTGTACAGGGTTCAGTAATTAAGTCTGACTTTATAATAGCAGCAACAAAATACTGCAGAGAGAATTAAAATGAGGACGAGGTGACGGTCGGAAAAACCTCAGGCTAGATACAAGTGCAGGAGATGAATGTACAGCCTCTAATGACAGACCACACACACACACACACACACACCTGATCAAAGACTCACAGGGGACAGACAACACTACAGAGGTATATTTAATCTCATAACTGTTTCTTTCAATGGGACCAAATTGACATTTTTTAAATCTGGGAAATAGACTCCTAACATTTCCAATAAGTAACAAAAAGTCTTTGATAACTTTAACAGAATATTTAGAGAACGTCCGATAAACATTCTGAGAACGTTCCCTTTGGAGATGCTAAAAAACCCGCAGCCTCTATCACCTAATAATCTGTGGGGCAAAAGTGGTGCCGTGTTCCTGTCTTCAGCCCCTCAGCATCAGTCCACAGAAAGTTTCAGAAAGTAAAAACTTGCACCCACTCACCCCCACAAGTGTTTTACACAAAACTTCTGTAAGTGCTGACGACACAACTGTTGCCTTTATGAGCTTAAAGTGATTCATTGCTTTTAAATTAATTTAGAAGACGTTATTATTTTTATGCCTCGATGCATTTATGTTTTCCTTTAGCACCTGTCAGAGTGTCGCTATGTGTTTGTGTGTGTATCTGTGTGTGTGTGTCAGTTTACACAGCTGTGTCTTTGAACGTCTATTCTCTGTTTTTACCATCAGATTGGCCTGCAGGTCACATGGCTTTATTAAAGAACAGTATTGTAGCTCATGTACACCTCTTGCTCTCACCTCTGGGTTCACTGATATCATTTTGAGTTAAACTCAAAGATACAGTGTGAATTTTTATGCTGAAATAATTTCTTCTGTTCCAGTTTAATGCACAACCTCCGCTATAAATGAGATTTTTGTAGGATGTTGCCTGGGAATAATTATTACAGTGCCTAGATAAAAAAACACATTACAGATGTTATTTTGAGTGTTCTGGGAACGTTTAGTTTTTTAGACGTTGCATTAATGTTACTGCTTGGTTTAAAGGACATTATTCAATGCTGTACTTTTTAAATTCAGAAACGTTCCACTAAGAACATAAGAATGATGTTTTTAATATATAGGATATAAAAGGTTAAAATTTTTCTGAGAACGTTTCCTGTTAGCGTTATATGTACAGCAAATCTGATTTTTGGTTTCGGTTACAAGGAAAATCAATCGCTTTGTAGCGTCACATTAAATGTAGCTCTGCACGGGTTGATAAAGGACAATTTAAACATCAAAAAAGTTCTCAGCTTTTCTGACTAACTTTTTTTATCTGCAGAGTGACTTATCAATCAATTTTTGCGACACACAGCTACCTCTGTTTTGGACTGATTCACAGCGACCAAATGTGTGATATTGGATGTATGAGAGACATAATTGGCTCTTTGAGGTACAGAGAACAATTTTGGGCATTACAGCCTGTAATTCTCTGCGTCTGTGTCTTTTTAGACAGTAACGCACATTACGGTTAATCTGCTCTGTTGCGTTGAGAATGTCACGGCTGAGAAATAAAGCAACAATTAAAACCTGAGTATTGAAGATGAAAGTTGAATGTTTACCCACCCTGTTGCCTTTCCAAAGTGAAAGAGCATAAATAAAAGATGACATTTTATTTTTTTTAAATTGATTTCCCCATGCCTTATCACTGCATGACTTGGTAAATGTAAATGTAACAAGACAGTGATGCTTAAAAGCAACGATACGCTTGCGTTTAGTCAACATCTGAAGGTTAATTCAAGACTGGAACTGTAATTTACCATGTTTGCGAGGACGATACTATAAGCATCAGCACAGAACACAGAGAAAGTGAGTTAATTCATCTTTGCAGCAACATTTGCATGAGGCCAGTGACACCGCGTGTCTCTCCATTCATTGCCTTTAAACACAGATACGGCTCCTGAAAGTGATTTTTACTGTGTTTTGAAAATCTTTGAAATATCTGCCTTCACTTGTTCTTGCAAAACGTCACCTCAACCTTATGGATAATTGCTCATCTGACAAGAAACTCAGGAAGAGTTTTTGAGACGAAGGAGCGTGTATGAACACACACATGCACACACACACATACACCATTCACTCAACATTCATGATGTCTTCTGCTTGCCTTCTCCTCAAAATAAATGAACTCCAAAATATCAGGGTGAGAATCTCCCAGCTGTGAATGTGCCTTGCTGAGTTTCTCTGGTTCAGTAAACTTCAGGTTTTCTTAGAGGTAAACCAATAAACAAACAATACTGGGTCAGAGATGGTCTCTGTAAGAACAGCCTTCAATCTGTGAGGGTCACGGTGTGTCATGGTTCATTCTACTAAGCCGTGACATTTTAATGTATTAGAGAAATTTACAGCATAAACATTTCAATTTTTTAATTTGTAAACGCAGTCGAGGCATTTAAACAAATCATTCAAATCATTTATTAACCCTCATTCATTTCAAACCTCTTTCTGAGGGGCACAAAAGCAGAGTTTTAAAGAATATTTTCTCTGCTTAATAAAAGTATGCACAGACTGTTCAGACTGGTCTAAAAATAACAATTAATAAAAAAATGAACAAAAAAGGTTCCGAAAGGATGATAAAATGAGAATTGTTATTTTCGGGTAAACTTGCCCTTTAATATTTTTGATCTATTATATTTCTTGTGCTAAAAATCAAGATCCCTGACATTTGTTTATTCAAATGACTCTGCACTGAAGCGCTGTTTCTTCTGCCATCTTTTACTTCAATGTGAAATGAATCATGCGCAGACGTTGATGGATATTCACACAGACCGCGTGTGTGTGAGAGTGTGTGTGTGCGTGTGTGTGTGTATCGACTGCACAGGGGCCCCAACTGCAATCATTTCCTTAAGATGCATGCCCCCCTCTCCTCTCACATCCAAAGCTATTTCTGAGCAGAGATTTAGGAGATAAATACAACCTAAGTGTTGTCATGGTGATGTAGACTCAGGAGGTGGAGATAAGGCCATACCTTCCGATGCAGAGGAGAGTACGGGAAACACAAAGAGGAAGATGAGAAAAAACACCATCGCTTGAGGGCACGACGATGTTTAAAGTCTTACTTGATTGGATTGTTTTTCCTCGAAGACGAGACTGAGAGACAAATATCGACGGGGCATTAGAGTTGTACACCATAATGTAAAAATGATGGTTTTGTGTGTGTCTGACAGGAACATAAAAGAGCCGTTCTGACAGAAGCTCTCTAATATAGTCCAGTCAGCTTTAGTGTCTCGTCTCTCAAAACAACTTTACGGTCTGACAGCTTTTCCTTCACCTGGGAGTCCAGCGTTTATCTATAGCTTAAAGAAACAAATAAGATTCTTCTGACATTTAGAAAAGCTGATAAGATTATTCACACGACAATCTGAAGGGCCTCAACTATTTAACAATAACGGCGAACGACAATATAAATCATAAAATAAAAAAGTAATCATAAAATGTTTTGCTTGAACGCACTGCGTCACACTGGAAAAGGCAGGTTTGGTTAATCTGACAAAAAAGACAAAAGCTGTTTTGAAACGTAGTGAGACAAATGTCTTCCACAGCAGAAGTCAAACCTGTCTGACGGAACGTTGACTCAACATTACATTAATTTTAATTAGGTGATACTTAACAGAGAGAAAGTGATGCTTTAAAAATGCAGTTTGGTTTAAACAACCAACAGGTTGCATGCAGTAACATACTGTACTGTACGCTTGTAATGCTACCACAAAACGTAGCATTTCCTGACTTTAAATGTACTTTAAAAGTCTATTCACCCAAGAATACACATATATAAATGTTTTTGTTGCAAAGCTTTCTGGGATTGCTTTATCTGTTGCCTTCAATTTGATCCAAAACCAGGTACCAGTTTAATTATTCATGTCTGTGATGCTCAAAATACCATCTAGGTAGGCAGCTCACTAGGAAGGGAGCTTGTAAGTGAGTCCTAGAGTGGGTGGACAGCTAATCGCTAAGCTATGTGTGTAACTCCAGCAACTAACACCTCTCTGTCGACAGTGATAAGTTTTTTCAGAATAATTGGCTGGCATATCATTTACCTTTTTTAAACGTGTTATCTGTGTGTCATCTGTTATCAATGATATTGTCTCAGTCAAGCATACTGTAACTATGGCTAATACTCCTAATAATTGATATAACACCCTTTAACTAGCAGGATTAGTCTTCATAACTCCCTTTACTTGAATAAAAAGGGGTGCCATTATTTTTCTAAGCAGTCAGACTTGTGAATTTTGCCTAGTGGATCATCAACCTGGTTGAAAAGAAAAAAAAATTCACACAGTGACAGAAAGTCAAAACAGCAGAAAATTATAGAAACTCTTTTGACTGGAGTCAGTGATCAACAGTCCAAAGCGGCGCAGCACTGAGACTCCAAACACCCTGTTGCATTATTGTGATGCACGGCGCACACACAAACGTAACACGTATTTTCAGCACACCCATACAAGCATTTCAATACTCTAATAATAATAATAATCTGAACCACAAGCCTCATGCCAGTCAGAGCCAGGAAATTACAGATATAAATTATTCAACCTGAGAATGCATGCCTAGAACTATGAATCAAAACCAGAAATGTCAGATTTAGAAACGGTTACTTTTAAATAGGGTATGACAGCAGTGAGAAAATAGCACATGCCGACCGGAAGCCGTTATGCTCCAATAACGTTAAAATATTGGGAAAGGTTTAACAACCAGAGTCAAATCCACAGGCTGATATTGTCAGTGACCATCTGTTCATACACTGCGTATGTATTTTTGTATAAATTAGTTTGAATGTGTCGGCCGACTACATGCCTTTTGGTTATTCGCAGATCGTCTTCATTTTTAAACATCTGTATGTCTTTAGGGATTGTATTGCACTTTGTAAAGCTGATGTCGAATTAATTGTATTATGAAGTGAATACTTACACGCATAGGACCTGTTGTACTTAATATTGTACAAAAATAATTAAATTAATTACTCATTGTGCTCAATTACAAATGTGTCACAGTTAGAACAGATAGCTGGAGTTATTGTAATAGCTATCAGGTTTTTAATAATCATCCAAGCCGATAACTAAAGCTTTTATGTTTATTTCATTTTTTGTTCATGTTTTAGTTACCTTTTTAAATGAGGTTCTTTTGTGGAGGCACAGAGATGAAAATAAACTCGCTGTCATCACACACACACACACACACACACACACACACACACACACACTTCTGATGTTTTTGCAGACGCACAATGACGTCAACACATGAATCAACCTGTCGGAGATTTGAAACTACAAACCCAGTGAATATCAGTTTAACTTTAGATTTGATGTTAGATCACTTCAAACAAAGAACCAGTGATGGGTTGAATTAACTTCCTTTTCCTGGAAAATAACAGTGGATGTTTTTAATAGCTTTATTTTATCAAGACACCGTTTCCTCAACATGGTGTATTTGTTGTTTCTGCTGTTAGTAGTTTACTCAATCTACAACAATTATGCAAATACACAAAGGGACACTGTTAATGCTATAAAATACAGATTTACAGTGAGTGTCAGAATAAACCTAAAAAGCACATCGCTGCTGTCATTGGAGAATCTGGGCAATAATGCTTGTCGTAGCCTCAGGTGCCACGAAACTGTTGACTGAATATCCGAGACACATTTAACCTGGAAGCACTTCGGGAGTTTCAAAGTCGTCATCTGATTGGGTGAATTTTACATAACAAGGAAAACGTCACGTTCCTTAACGGTCCAACCGGAAACATGATGCTGAACAAAACAAACTGTGATTGGTTGCTTTACAGTGAAACACCCACTTGGGTTCTTGACCGATCTAGACTCCTGTCATCAAATTTACATGTAAACATGCAGAGCAGAAGTGAATGGTACCATAAATCATGAAATAACTATATATGACAGTAGAAAATTGATACCAATAAAAAACATAAATACTAAAATAACAAAGGAAGAAAAAAGTGGACAAGAAAAGGTAAAAAAATAAGATTTAATAAACGCAAAAATATAAACAGGACAAGTTACTGAACAGGACCGTGTTTTCAGCGTCAACATTTCGGGCGGTAACAAAGTTCCCGCAGCGTCGACGTCTGACGTCACAGCGACAATGTGACGCCGTGACGTCACATTTTGTCGGCAAAATAACAAGCGACGACGAGACTCTGAAAATCCCCAAAAACATTTGCGGGAATACAGATGTGCCCACAGCGCATCGCCCAAACGTACCTCCTGTGCCTCGGCAGGCTACACGTTGGAGGCTATTTTAACCATATATTGCGTCACCGGCTGATTCACTTACATTAGAAGTGATGCAACGAGCCCATCACTGGCCAATGGCCGCATCCACGATCCACATGCCCAAAGTTTGTGCGTAAAGGAGGGGGGCGCGGCGCGGGGAGCCGTGACTCATTTCACGGTCACCCTCCTCGGAGAACCGCTGAAGTCCCGAGGATCCCTCCGTTTATATCTGTGTGTGAAACACCGAAGTGCGCTTGACTCGCTGAACTTGTGCGCCGATGTTTCCGCCGCAAACGCACGAGAAAGCGGCTCATCCGCGAGTCTTTCTGCGCCCGCATCTGACGGTCTGACTTCTTGCACGCGGGTGAGTGGCGATTCAATGCATGTGAGCGTTAAATTACTGTGCAAATGCTTTCTGTTGCATAAACTTGAATTGCATTGCATGGCATTGTAAACGGGGCATCAGGGCGCAACTGTCTACATGTTGCCTCGCTGGATAACAAGCAGCCGGATGCAGGAGTTTACGGTGGTTTTGATGGGTTTGACGCAGACTGATCAGCGGTGTGTGTCGGGTTTGTGTCGGTATGATTTATGCACGACAGCCCAGCTGAAAAGGTTACAGCTCCCCAATATTGAATTGACCAAATATAGTTGGATTGTAAGACCACCTCCGTTTGCAAACTGTTGAGCTAGAAAATGTGAAGTCAGTGTGGCGGTGCATGTTTCTCAGATGAAACACATGATGCATTAACAATGGGTTCTTTTGCAATTGGTGATGTTATTATTAGTATTAGTCAATTTATTATTTCTTGCAATTAGGTTTCAATGATCATTTTGATTTGAGCACCTTCAAGCTTTTCTTTAAAGGCCTTTTTAATTTAATGGCAAACATATGTGCATATAGAGAAAAAGTCTTAATTTGAAAATAAGATATTTCTATACATTTTATAATATAAGTAAAATCTTTAAGTATAAACTTAAAGATTTTTAAATGTAGTGTCCAAATTCACATGATTTGTTGGAAGGTTTAAGAACATTTTCTCGATTTCGATGTTCCTCAAGAATAATGTGTGATGTTCCATCGCTCATCTCTTCCTCTGAAGGTGGAATGTTCTAGATGAGAGCTTTTCATCAGGAGAGATACGGCGCTATTATCTCTGACCTTCTCATCATGTGCCGTGATCTCAAAGCTTTGATCATGCATGACAGTAGATTCAGTGTCTTAGGCTGGTTTTTAAATGAACACACAGTGGTGGAATCCATTTCTGCTTAGTGGTCTGTATGTTCTGAAGCATCAACGGGGATTATCTGTCAATCCCGAAGCCTAAATATTTACCTCTCTTTATGTAAAACAAGTCAACCGTTTATTTTATTTCACAAGTGGTTTGGCCGATTACAGAGGCAGTGTGTCGGCTCTGGTTATGCGTGCCGCTGCGGGGCTCTGATAAGTACTAGCCGAAGAAGACCAATAATTGTGATTTAATCTCCATCAGAGACAGAATGGCCTCCAGGGGCCACAGGAGGGCTCAACCGATCGACTGTCTCTCTGATGAGTGTGACTTTGGAACCCCTGCAGGTCACTCTGCCATCCCCAAAATTTGTTAATGGACAGAAGAGATTCCCTAGGAGTCTTTAAAGGAGTAGCATAAAAGAGATTAACTCATCCTGAGGTATTTCAGAAGCTCTATGCTGGAGTACAACAGAAGCAGTTTTCAGGGACCTTCATGTCGTTTCCTTCATTGATGGTTGTGGTGACCACATCAGTCAGGCTGTAGACAAAACAATCTTAAAAAACATCGCTGAAGTGCTAAATATGACTCATGAGCCACACTTATTAAAAAAAAGGTTCCTAAAAGGTTCCTTGACAGGTTTTATGGTTCCATAAAGAAACACACAGACGTTCTCTGCCGTCCAAAACGTTCCTTATTGTGGGAAAAGGTTCTACAGACAAAAATATGGTTCTTTTAAAAGGACAGTTCACCCTAAAATAAAAGTTCCTCCATATTTTACCCTCATAATATTTCAAACATATATGACATGTATTTGTTTTTCTGAGGAACACAAAAGAAGATAACTTGAAATATGTTTTAACAAAACAACAGCATTGCTTTCATTGCGTTTTGAACAATTGTTGGACAGTCATACAGAAAAAAGCTGCATGAATAATCTTTTGATAATCCTTCATTCATTAAAAACGACAACATTTAGGGTTAGTGTGACATTGTGGATACATTAAGAGTTTAGTTTTGAGAGCTGTATTAGTTTTGAGAGCTAGTATATATTTTACCAGACAAACGCTTGCTTTCCTCTTCTCACTGAATTAGTGATAAATTCTGTGGACTCATTTCATCAGGCAGCCATATGGATTCCAGTCGGGGAAACCGCAAGGTCTCTTACCAATGTTTGTGAGGCTCATCTGACTGTCACTTTTATTTAAAGTTTGCTGCGGGACTGACAGAGCAGATGTTTAGGTGCTGTTCCCACCTGTGGCTAATTTGAGGAGTATTTTAGCATTTTGAGTGTACGGAGACGGATCAGGTGATGTGATTATGTATTACTCGAGTCGACCGAGTGATAGAGGATGGTTGATAACGGCGCAGGAGGGACCGACGCAGGGGTGGATGGTGTAGCGCAGACAGGAGGGCTGATGTGCAATGCAGCATGGCTGCGAGCCATGCTCAGCCGGCTGAGGTTTGAAGCATCTGGCATGTCAGCGTGGAGTTGCACTCGTGCGCCGGAGAGGCCCAAAGGTCAGACGCGGGTGGTGTCGCGATGGGGAGATCAGACAGCGTTGCGTGAGCGCTGAACTCAGACATCTCTGCCCTTGGACTATTATTAACACATTGCGACTGGTGAACTGTGTAAGAGATTCAGTTTCTCTTATACAAAAGGAAGGAATGAAGTTGTGTTTATAGAGGGGGCCTAAAGGAAATGAACATCGACGGACGCAGATAGTGTGTCAGGGAGTCTGCGCTAAACCAAAATGAAAAGACCTTATTTACTTTTAATAAATGTCCCTGGTTTTATTGTGCCGGACTTTTCAGCAAATGTTGGTCTAGAAGTTTGTTTTAATAACTTTCTGTCTCTTAAAAACTTTTCCCTGATCGTAATCAAAGACTTGTAAGTGGAGAATAATATTAATATAATGCCATTAACCCAGCTAACAATTTTAAGTTGTAAGAATGTTGTTTATCTTAGGTTTCCATTAGGTAACAAGAACATTAAAATGTTATTTTGAAAGTTAGAAAGGTAAGAAGTTCCTAGTTTTCAGAAGTTTCCAGAACTTTAGAAGTTATTGCGTTTTTTAAATATTACACTAGGAACTCAAGAATAAAATTTTGATATATAATGTGTAACAGTAAAAAATGTTAATGTTACTGCAATAACATTTTTCATAGCTTTGAGAGGAATTTTAGAAAATTGTAAAATCTAGCAACACTCTCTACAGCGTTTCTAATGTTTGTCTTTTTTCAGAGTGGCATGCTACCATCTTACTGTTTATAGTGTAGTGTACACTATAAACAGTGTACACTATGTATACTACAGCTCCGTATCCCACAATGCAGCACAAACTCTTGACTATTTTTACATCTTTTTGCCTTTGTTGTAGTTTTTCAGTGAAACATTTGTAGTTATGTCCAAGAGGAAAGAGAGAACATTTAAACAGGTTTAAGTGTTTGTTCATTTTTAGACAGAGTACTACAGATAATGGATAATTAAATTACACAGTCTTTCTGTTAATAACAACACAGCAAACACTGAAACCAAGCTTGTGTGTGTGTGTCAGTGTGTGTTTGTGTCAGTGTGTGTGTGTGTGTGTGTGTGTGAACTTGCAGTTCTGCGGCACTATTCCCATTGGAGTGCAGAGTAATTTTGTGTCCTAACACCTCTGTGTTGTCCAGTCATTGCAAGAGTCACCCCTGTGCCTCATTAAGCTGAAACTTAGATCAATATTTCCACTAATGCCGGAAACACAAGAGCATTTGAGCGGCAGTGTTAATTCCGCCTGCATTTCTGCTTTCAGAGTTAATTGATGGACTCAGAAACGGACGGTCGGCAATCTCATTAGATTTAATTAGTGTCAATCTGAAAAAATAATGGCATAGTAATGAAAAAGATCATATTTTTCCAAATAAAATGAAGCGTGCATACAGTTCCAGACCGAGGCTTCCCGTGCAGGAAAACATTTAAAATAAGTGTCAGTGCTTGTAGTTTTCAGTTGCACAGAAAATAATTTTGACATCATTATAAATAGAAGCAAAGCAACAAAAAGACAGCAAAAAATGTCCCGTCTCTTGTTCTGTCAGGCATTGTTTTGTTTGGCAGAACATTTGTTAAGGTAAAAAATTGACAGAACAGAACAGGAGATTTTAATTTCTAAAAGGTCAGGTAGTCAGAAATTTTGCAAAATAAACAGAACAATGTGTCTTTGTCGACAGGAAAAGAGTTTCGTTTGGCAGGCGACGGATTTGCCTGAAAGCATGTGATGTTTGAACGTTATTAAATATGTTTTTTTAACTTGCGTTGTTTTTTTCTCGTAGCGGGACACAAGAATAGGTTTGATTGAAGATGTAATTAGAGAGCTTGAAACTGAACAAATTAAAAACGTATTTTTCGATTTTGAGGCAGCCATGTATTTTTGCCCAGTTGGTGAGTTTTTCACCATTGAAAGTCCATTGAAAAAATCAGTTGTTTCTTTGTTCTGAAACGGCCAGAACTTTACAGGACATGGTCTCATTAAAACCCTTGTGAGAGGCTGTTTTTATCCTCTGTGGAGGACAGTGTAGGTTGTTCTTGCCTGTGAAAACTCACTACAACAATGTTAGGTTGTTCTGGTGGTTGCCATGGGATTGCTACGTAGTTGCCAGCCCAGCTAACACTTAGGTTGTTAGAACGTTTTCCAATGTTTTCATTAAGTAACAAAAACATTGAAAATGTTATTTTAAATGTTGTAGGATTGTTTAAAAAGTCCAGTTTATTAGATGTTGTGTTAACAGTACTGCTTAGTTGTAAGAACTATTTTTAACTCTGTAATGTTTTTACAATGTTCCACTAACAACGTACAAGTAATGTTTTTGATGTGACGTTTTTTAATGAGAAGTTAGAGTGAGGTAAGTTATCTAGAATGGCAGAAATATACTCATAAATGGACTTGTTAGCTTGAAAAATATTGACAAGTTAGCACAATTGACAAACTGTCGTCCATCTTTTCAGTCATGTGAACTTTGTTGAACAGGGCGTCTGATAAGCTGCTTGTTAGCTTGAGTTAAAACACTGTTAGCTTGATTGAACAGCGTGACACTGCTTGAGGTATTGATGAAGAGGTGTCATTGATGCATTTTCTTGTTAACCGTAAAATTACAATAATGGCAAATTGTTCTTTTTATCTTTTGTTCCATTGTCCCAGCCAGTTTGTCGCAAAATGTGGGTCTGATTTGCAGTCAATCAGTGTTTAATGATGACTGTCTGGGTTTAATGTCTTTGTGTTGTATTGGTGTTCTGTGATGAGTTTGTGCATGTCCTTGTGTAGCGTTGTGCCCCATCATTTACATTTACATTTATTCATTTGGCAGATGTTTTTATCCAAAGCGACTTACAATGAATTCAAGATGTACATTTTTATCAGTACTTGTGTTCCCTGGGATTAAACCCACAACCTTTGTGCTGCTAATGCAACGCTCTACCAGTTGAGCTACAGGAACATACCAGAAATAAAGGGCAAAGAAAACTCATTTCAAACTTCCCCTCAATGTGTCTTGACTTCTTCCTCAGTAAACTTCCTATTTTTAACTTCCTGGGATAGATATTGGAAAGTGGGCAAGCTTCCTGCTCCGCTTTTAGTGTGATTTGTGCCTACTAGGTAGTGAGCACTCCATTAGAGAGGCATAAGAACTGAGTGACCATTTATTTTACTGTGTTCGTATTGGTCTTGTGTTGGAATGATGAATGAATGATTTCAGAAGAGGCATAGGGAACAGATGAGAAAGCTATTGGCTTCGGATAGCATCCACAGAGAACAATTCATTAGCAGGAGGCTTGTGTATAAATGAATTAATGCGTAAAACAATATCTGTCTGAAATAGCTCATTGTTTAATGTCACACATTTACCTGGCTTACAGGAAACGTTCTCAGAATACTGGCTAATGTTCTGTTAAAGTTCTCTCAACGTTATTAAAAATTATCTTGCATTATGTATCCTATATTGAAAATGTTATTCTTGTTGGTGGAACGTCTTTAAAGTGGTGCAGAATGTTTGAATAATGTTCTTCTAAATATGTCTAAAAACAGGATATTTTAAATGTTTCAAGAGCTTTTAAAATACATTTTTATATTTATTTTACTTAAAAGGGAATGTTAGAAAAATGTTCTTACAACCTATAAATGTTAGCCGGGTATCTGTTATTCTCAAGAGGTAAAACCATTTCACACCTCATTAGCATGCATGTGTAACAGTCATAATTGTTAAATCATGTCTGATGAATGTATTACATTGATAAAACACCATTTGACTTTCTCTGTTTTTCAGGCTCAAACCATCTTCAAATGAATCAAGGGTTGTAGAATCAAACCGATGGTGTTCGTCTGAAGTTTGCGTGACGCACAACAATCTCTGTTCAGCCAGAAATATCTCCTCACTGCTTGCCAAAGTGCTTTTAACTTTGTCCCTATTATTTGCTTTTCAACCTGTATGACAATGACATCATTCTTCTGTGCCGACTGTGGACCACACCGAGATGTGCATCAGCCACTAAACTAATGAAGAACATCAGAAACAAAACCTGTCAGCACCAGGTGGATAGTTTCCAACAAACGCAGGTGTTCACAGGAAGATGTAAAGCAAATGTTTTTTAAAAGTCGGTTATTTGAGCTGTTAACATCGCACTGCTACATCAGAGACCCATTGATGCACGTCTAACACAGATCATCTGTACGGACAGAAAAACGATGTCTCAGATTTCCTGGAGGAAGCGAAATTAGAGAAAGCTTGTACCGTAATGAATCGCAGAAATGTCAACAATATGCGGTTTCTCTCAACCTGATCTGTTTTTGTTTTCATTCGAATCATCAGCTGCAAATGGTTATGGCATGTCAAAACAATCTTTTCCAATTTATGATTTTTCCTGACAGAAAAACATGTTTAGTTCATCGTGTTTATTTTTTGCTCCCACAACTATTTTCCATAAAGGCAGATCATTAAAAGTCCATCTAGGACGTTGAGAAAAGAGACACAATAGACAAAATTTCATTAGTTCTACAACAGCAGATGGACGCCGCAATGTCCTTGTATCATGGCCAGTGTAATACCATTTTCAGCCTTTTGTTGGACCACTGGAGAGAATCCAGTTCTAAGGTACAAACTGAACTCATTGCATCACTGTTTACCATGTGTCAAACCAACAGCGCGTCTTTAAATGCCCAGATATCTTGAGCAAATGGGTCCCTTCAAAGACAACATGACCCCTGAATCGTTTGCTGAGAACTGCACCAACTGCAGCCAGGTTCTCGTTCCAGAGCTGAACATCATGAAGGCTGTGGTTCTGGGCATGGTGTTGGCCGTCTTCATCGTTTTTGGGGTTCTGGGCAACATTCTGGTTATCCTGTCTGTGGCCTGTCACCGTAATCTGCGCACGGTTACTCATTACTTCATTGTGAATCTGGCAGTAGCCGATCTTCTCCTGAGTTCCACGGTTCTGCCCTTCTCCGCCATCTTTGAGATGCTGGGCCGCTGGATTTTTGGTCGGCCATTTTGTGATGTGTGGGCGGCCATGGATGTTCTCTGCTGCACGGCGTCCATCATGAGCCTGTGCGTCATTTCTGTGGATCGTTGCATTGGCGTTAGCTATCCACTGCAGTACCCATCCATTGTGACTGAGCGACGGGCGTTGCTAGCGCTTGTTATGTTGTGGGCTCTGTCGGTTACCATTTCCATTGGGCCTCTGTTTGGCTGGAAGGAACCAGCGCCAGAGGACGAGTCCATATGCAAGATAACTGAGGAACCAGGCTATGCCATCTTCTCAGCTTTGGGATCCTTCTACCTTCCCCTAGTGGTTATCCTGTCCATGTATTGTCGTGTGTATGTGGTGGCGAGGAGAGAGACGCGTGGACTGATCAGTGGACAGAAAACAGAAAAATCGGACCACGCCTCTGAGGCGGTGACCTTGAGGATTCACCGCGGTAACACAACGGTGTCGGAGGACGAGGCGCTGAGAAACAGGACGCACTTCGCTCTGCGTCTTCTCAAGTTCTCACGTGAAAAAAAGGCCGCTAAGACCCTGGGCATTGTGGTTGGTTGTTTCGTCCTGTGTTGGCTGCCATTTTTCCTGGTTCTTCCTATTGGTAAGTGTCTCACCTTTATACATTTGATTAGCAAATACTTGTGTTGTGATGCTGTATTCTGTTCTAAAGATGGATTGAAGGCGAATTTATCAACTTTAAATGAGAACAATTGCAATGCTGTGTAAAAAAAGCATTTTATTGTCAAATGATTGATCTGCTGTTTGTTGCCCTGCTGTTAAACACACACACACGTTATTGGAACAAACATTAAAGCTTTTATTTTACTAAGATTATCTTCACTCGTTCATTTTGTCTTCACATGCTATGTTTTCAATCTAGGTTATTTAATACACATGCAGAGAATGGCCAGGGACATATTTAAGTTTTCCATCTAAACGCTGGATGTGAATTGCTTTTAAATGGCAGGAGAGATTGGAAAATAATGACAGCAAATGCTGCCATGAGGAGAACCTTGAATCAGTCAAATATTTAGATCCATACAGGAGTCTGTTATTAGCACGCATGCTCTGAATACTTTCTGCACATTTATTGTGTTTACAGGTCAAAGGTACATCACTTGCTTGTGGCCATGAATCGTTTAGCGCATCGAGTGTTGAGCTGAACCAACCTAAGCTACAGTAGACAGCTGGTTTCTCAGTTTGGCTAAACTTGAAGACCAGCTTACCCAGCTCACAGAGAACATTCTTAGAATGTTGGTTAATGTTCTGTAAAGGTTTTTGGTCAAAATAGATTTTGTTAGTAATGTTAGTTTTTTATTTAATATATCATGTATTAAAATGTTATTCTTAAATTGAAACAGCTTTAAAACATTATAAAATAGTTTGAAAATAACGTTCCTGGTGAACAAAAAGTCTTAAAATTGCACTTTTTGAACTTTTCTAAAACATTTTTAATGTTTTTGTACTTTAAAGGACACATTAGGAAAGGAAACAGGTTTTTTTAGCCCAGAATTGTTGCTGGTGAGCTGTTTTTCATCAGGGCTGGTGTGCAAGCGATTGAAAAGATGTTTGTTTAAACAGTAGTTTAGAGAGTTTTCGAGATGACAGGGACACAAGTGTTTACGCAGTATGTTTAGCACCAGAAATATGATTCACAAAGAAACGGAACAATCTGTGATTTCTAGAATCTAACAGCCAGGCTCCTCCGATAACCCTGATGTGAAACGTAGCTGTATTGGATTTCCCAGCCGTGCGACAAGACTCTGGTGTGCTGACCTTTTGTTTCAAGTGAGTTAAACTAGTCAAAAAAATATTACAGTGAACAGTGTTACTGGAAACCCAATGCAAACAGTCCTCTGTGGGGAAAAAATGATATACATTTATGTAGATTACAAAACACGATTTCAGCCTTTGCTAATGAACTAGAATTAGACGCATATCGCTGACTGTTTAATAAAACTCAGGAGAACTGTTGACCTTACTTTTTAATAAGGTCTCTGAAACAAATAACGTGACACCCGAGCCGTTTAAAACGCTTTATTTAATGTAACGCTGGTCAATAGGATTTCAGAACGCATGACAATCCCACCGTCGGCAGGGAGGTTTTTTCCACCCACGTTGAATTTACAATGAAGTCTCCGTTCATTCCAACATAATTAAAAACAACAAAGTAATTGTTGCCTGGTAAGTTAATTACATGCTTTTTTAGTCTCAGAAACTGATGGACGGAGGGAGTAGAAACACTGAGAGCTTCGTCTAAACACGGTAGAGACGCATGGTATAATGTTTGTGGGATTTTATCTGGCAAATGTGGGTATGGAGATGAAGAATTTGCCCTTCAGAGACTCCCTGTAAATCTTCCTCAATCCCTCGACGGCTTTAATACAGTAGCAGCGCCAGGGAAAAAATGACTTTTCATGCCTGTTTGACCAGGAACATTTATTGCGTTGCAGTCGGAGTGCTAATACCGCATAAACACAGAGGCTTATTTAAAGGCGTGTAGAATGTATTCACAATATACAAAACACTGCGATGCCAGAGGCAACGTTTCTTGTGAGGTGGGCAGTACAGATAAATAAACAGAGTAACTTATTTATAAATTCACTTTTTCTGAAAAACATAAATAAAATAAATGGCTGGTGATGCTATACTAAAGGTGGGAGCTATATGTTTTTTTGGAAACCATTGTAACTTTGGTAATTTATTAATAATCCATTTGAATCCGTTTTGGGATTTTGGCATTTGTTAGGATTGTTCATGAGAAGAACTCTCCCTGTTTTAGACACACGTAGCCAAACCTTTGCTTGTATTTAAGTCAGTAGACTGAAGTACCGTGACAGGACCGTAAGACTCTCTAATAAGCATTTCCAACTACATTTAACACTGAATGCATGTCTGAAATTCCCACATAGACTATCCGTCTCTTTTCCCCTGTGCTCAGACCCACGGAACCATGGGAAATGAGGCGAGGGTTACGGACTGGCCAGGCTGAAAGAGAAAAGATATTGAAACCCAGCGCAGTCATCCTGTATTTTTGGAAGCATTTGCAAACTGTATGGGAAAACTGAGTAAAATGCAATACGGCTTCATGCCTCTTAAATAGTCAATGTGCATCAGCATCTCTTGTGGCTAATATTAAATTGCAGATATTATTAAAGATCACTGGAGCTGACAGTGAGAAATGAGAGCAGGTAAATGTTTTGAGAGATGTTGGGTGATTCTTACAAGAAACTGTTTGTGTCCCCATGACGACTGACATAATTAACACCGTCTAAACAGTGAAGAGAAAACACATGCATATCTGTCTGTGTATCTTTCTGTCTGTCTGTCCCATCTGTTCTTCCGACTGTCTGTCCATCTGTCTTTGTCTGATCTATCTATCTATCTATCTATCTATCTATCATTGTTTGTCTGTCTGTCTGTCCGTGTATTTGTCTGTCTGTCTGTACTGTCTATCTGTCATACACTCACAGGATTTCTATTAATGTTATTTATTTTTTATCGTCAGGGTTTCCTCTTAATGACGCGATCACTTCCTGTCGGACAGTAAGGCTCATGAGGGTCAGTGATGGTGGTGTGTGCTGGAATTTGTGCTGACATCAGATACGGCCAGTGGCTGTAACGATGACTATCAGAAACATTCCAGCCCGTGTCTCAGTCAAGGACAGGGCTGTTATTACAGTTGTGCATATTCAATGCCATGCGTCAGCAGTGACCCGAGGGCTTGATTTAGTGGTTGTGTGGCGCGGTTGTTCATTTCCAGCCAGTAAACAGGCTTTAAAGCACACCTCAGCGCGCTGAGACCTAACCTGTGATGGAATCTGGCCTGATAAACAGCATGAGGAAAATACACTTTTATTGTACAGCTTTTATGAGGCCTGTTTTCTGCCATCCGAGTCCCTGATAGTAAATAGTTTTTCTTGCTGGGCAGAAAGTGTCACGACGCATTCAGTCATTATCATCACCGGCCTGTGCCAAATTGTTTTTTTTCTCATTTTGGTTTCTTTCAATTTAATGCATCATTTAGTAGGATCCACTATTTATATTTCTGCACAGAATACAGAAGAGATTTTACCAGTTCTTTAATGTTTCCATTTTTTCATTTTGCTTTTTATACATCACAATCAGTGAAGATCCATAGGGGACATTTCCAGAGAGGCTGATATTTAAATTAATATGGAGCAAACCATCTATCTCTCTCTCTCTCTCTCTCTCTCTCTCTCTTCTCTCTGTGTACATTTAAATGTATTCGTTTAGCAGAGGCTTTTAACCACAGTGACTTACAAATGAGAGAGCATTTAACATTTGTTAAAAAAATCCAACATGAAGCGTAAGCTTTACAGCTATATAAATATGTATACGTACACACACACACACACACACACACACACACACACACACACATACATATATATACAAACACACACACATACATACATATATATATACACAAACACACACACACACATATAGTTAATCTTAGCTTTTGACAAATGCATCATGGTTGTATTTTATTTTTAACAGGGTTTGACTGTGACTACAGTAACAGAAATATAAGCCTCACTTTTCACTCTTACTTTATTCTGGTCTGTGGACATTAATGATACAAATATGGAGCTTGAAGCCACGCTGTTTCCACAACCCTCTCTGTCTGTCTTATTCTTATTTTTACCCTGCGTAAAAATGTCCCTCTGGTCTCTTCAAGTGTTATGAGACAGTTTTGTTCTCACCGCAGATGCTTAATTTCAAACTAATACAGTGATTCTTTTAATGGTGTGGCCGTGCTATTAAATCAATTCACTGGATGTAAATACAGTTATAAGCTGACGGTCTTATCAATGTGTGAGACTTTTTTCTCTGTCTGTGGCCGTCTCTGCTCGTATTGGACTTGGATTTATGTGGGCAATTTGAATAAAACTATTAACCTTGATTAACAGAGGACCGTTTCAGCACAGAGATCAGAACAGATGCTAAAAAAAGATCTGCCTTTGTGATCTGTGACGTTGTCAGCGGTCCTGTCGAGGTTGCGACGATGTCTCCAGCCGTACAGTACTTTTCCAGTTAGAACATTTCTCATTTTCTGGCCTTTATTAATTCTCAGTCTCATTAATCTCTCCTGTTGCATGTCATGACTCTGAACGCAGACGATTGTTCAGTCTCACAGAAAGAGACGCAGCGCTTCTCAGGTGTCTGGTGAAATTCCATCAAAACCATCTGGATTTTCTGGTTGATTGTATTCCATTAAAAATCAAGTCTAAATGATTTATATTGATCTGACAGTGAACAGGCTTCATGCGTTACATACAGTTATATGGACTGGCTGATATATGTATATGTATATGTATTGGTCTTCATTTATAGTCATTTTCCTATACTGTACAGTATATAATGCATGTATATTAAAGTTATTGTTTATAAATAATTCTAAACATAAAAAAATTAATGTGCCCAAATATTATACATTGTCACTGTATATAATAAATATTTCTCAACAGTATTTCCAGGTTGAGCAAATAAAATTCCTCACACTAAATGTACCATTTTTAATAACACAAGCATTTCCTGTCCATCTCGTTTCTTTAGGTTCAATCTTCCCGACCTACAGGCCGTCAGACACTGTGTTCAAGATAACCTTTTGGCTTGGATATTTCAACAGTTGCATCAACCCCATCATCTATCCCTGCTCCAGTCAGGAATTCAAGAAAGCCTTCCTGAGTGTGTTGGGTGCACACTGCCTCCGCCAGAGAGCCACACCCTCTCACCCTCTGTACCAGGGCCACAGTCCACGGCACGCCCAGTCGCAGCTCCTCGCCCTCAACCTGACGGGTCGCGACAACCCCTCACGTCTAAGCCCTTCTTCCTCCATCGCCCTGTCACGCAGCCCCTCCTCCCGGGACGGCCGGGAATGGCAGGCCCCTTCCCGAGCCTCGTCCGCGGGGACGACGGGGGTAAGCGTGGGAGCGAAAGTGGCGGGAATCTGCGGTAAAAACCTGCTGAGGACTTGCTGTGCCGTGAGAACGGACTCGCCTCAGCCGGAACCGCCCACACACAACTCGCTTCCTGTCATCAAAATCCATCAGCTCTCGCTGTGTGAGGATGGGGATGCAGTGTGAATAACACTCACGCTCTGCACGATGCCGTTGGCCACTTGAGGGACCCTTGACTGTGTCTGCTATAACCCTGCAGCTGTGTGAATGCTTCATAAAAAAACTAAAGGTCACCCAAACACTGTCATTATTTAATCACACCATGTTGTTCCAAACCAACACTGTTCCTTCCAATAAAATGACTCAACAGTTTATAGTGACTATGACTGTCAAGCTGTAAAACTATAGAAGTACAATATATATATATATATATAAAAATTTAAAGGCAGGGTAGACAATTTTTCCAGACACTTTTGCTTTACATACTAAACGAATTCACTATTAAAGTGAATAATCACAAGTGAAGCTCGTCTAAAATATATTTATATAATTGTATCTTTTGTGAAAGGCACAGAACCATAAATTGTTCGATAAATCATTGCATTCGGTCCAAATACAATGTCAAGGACGCTTTGGAGAGAGAGCTCTGATTTAAGGGTGTTAAATTATGCCAAAGATATTGAAGTTTTGTTACTATGTGGAAAACTGCAGTGTTTAGAAAACCTACAGAATGTTGCGAAGGACTATCTGATAAACGTTTTATAGCGCAGTTTAAGAATTTATGATACGCTTTGTGTAAAGGTTTAATAGTTGGTCTGAAAAATAGTGCTTATTGTCACCTTAGTCAGCGATTGCTGAGATATCAGTCTTCCCTCACAGCCGCCCGAATGTGTTGCAAAGATGGACACTGAGTGCGGAGACCTCCTTAAAAGGTCTTTGTATATGCTTTCCAAGCTAGTTTGCTATTGCTAGCCTCTCTGAAAAATTCTAATATTGCCTACCCTACTAAAAAACGTATTCGATGTTCTCATGAAAAATAAACAGTATATAAATTGACATGAGGGTAAATAAGAAGTATTTTCAGTGTTTGGTGCTTTGTTCATAGAAAAGAAGGCAATGGAGGACTGCAAAATCTTTATGTTGTGTTTGCCGCATTGTGAGTATAAGCAACAATTTTACTGGCAGGTTTTATGTCAGGCTGTGATGTCAGTTTAAAAAAAAGAAATATTTCTTATTGTTTTCTCTGGGTTGATAAGTTACATAATTGTTCAATTTTCTGAAATTGCACTGTAGTTAATGGCTGTGGGTTGTTTGCATTGAATGTGATTTAGAAAGACTTTCTGTTATAGAAAATGAATGTGTTCTCACTTTGATTTTTTTTTGACGCACAGTAAACCTTTTTGAACTGGGAATCAATCTGTATTGTGTCTCTGATATTCCTGCATGTCAAAGTCAAACCATCTGAGAATTCCTTAAATAATTCCACATGAACTTAATCTGTGGCCTGGATAATAAATCAGATTTATGGATTTCAACGTGGGACCAATCTTTACAATTCCAGTTGGTGTCCTGGGAGATTTTCATGAATGAACTTAATCAAAACAATCGATGTTGGACTAAAAACATTAATACAACAATCTTCCTTTTATTTCTTTGCCTAAATGCCTTATAACAATTGTCAGTTCTGTTATTCTGTGTTTATTGTTTCATTTATTGTTTTGCATATGTGTGTTTCTAATACGGATAATATCCAATAAATCATACTGCTTTGTTTTGGAATAGTTTTGATTAGTGTCCCAGTTACTAAAACCTTTTGAATAAACCCACTGTGAGAACCTTCATGGTAACTAAGACACATCCAGATGTTTGACTAACATCTCAGTCCTCTTGGGGCCGAAGGGCTAGTCCCAATTTCAGAGACACGTTCATCATCTTGTATTGATCAAGTATGAGAAACAAAATGTGACGGATGTGTACTTCATCTTGTATTTTTATACCAATGTCACAGGAAGTTGAAACATTACAACTTCACCGGTATCCTGTGGTCATAAACAGATGATTCATATTTCTGAATGAGTCCTGGTTGCAGTTCAATCTGGAAAAAAGTTGCTTAATCGTTTGGAAAATTAAAAGCACACATCTTCTTAGCAAGCCACAAGATTTGAGTTATGTCCACATTTTCAGCACAGGCCTCAGAGTTAGTGCAGAACTTTAATGCTTAAGATTAATTGCTTAATTTAAATCTGTGATATTAGTCTTATAATACTGATCATTAAAAATAACAACAATCATTTTGCGGTTTGTTGGGACATCTTGTCACTGGCCATATCTGATTTATATAGCAACAACCCACAGAGTCATTTGGGGAAGGTTATTTTAGAAGAGGGCGACTGCACTCCAGTTGCGACTGGTTTGAACACCCAACATTCAATACAGATCGACATTACATACCGCTATACCACGACACACGGCGCATCTTAAATTGCTTTGAGAATACTTGAGAATACTTCAGCTCTTGTAACATTGAGCTCCATCTATTCTCCAACAATGGTCTGAAACGATGACGCCAGATTTGACCACTTATCCTCAAGTACACATTTCTCATACAAGCGAATGTGTCTTACTGTCAGTTTCGCTGTCCCTCGTCTCTGTCTCGCCGTCTGTTTGGCACCAGGCCAAAATTTTACTTATGAATGTAAATTTGGTCGAGCGCAATCTAATACACCACAGAGACACAGAAGGTCAACCGCAGCGGGACACAATGATCACAAAAAATTGCCTAAACTCGGTATTAAATCTAGGAGCTGGTTTATTAAAGCGTGAAATTGTCATGAATTTATGCAGCAAAATACCTTTACACTGAAATCTATAATTTTTTCAGCTACAAATGAACAAAAAGCATTTATTGAAGGATCAGTGTTTGTACTTGTGTCCTTGTGTTACCCTGATACCAAACAGTAAGTTTATAATAATGATTAAATTGTTAAGCTGTCAGATCCAATTCTCTTTGGCATCTTTTAACTTAAACACTTTAAAGCAGATAAAGAAACCTGCAATTTTACGTTTCAAACACAGATGGCGACAGAGAGACAAGTTACAGATGTTAAAACAATGCTAATTCATCTGTAAGGGATGAAGGGGTTTAGAAGTGGGTGAATTTAATAAAAAGTCTTTTTTTAGTTTTTTTACTATGACAAAGTGCAAAATAAGATGGACTAAATAACGTCAGAAGTTTATTTTTCAGTGAACCGTTTTTTTAAATGTAAATAAAATCGTCCTCAGCAGAATAATTTTCTCAAAAGGAGGCTAACATCTCAAGGCCTCTGGGGCCACAGAAAGCAACCACAGTCTCTTCATGTCCGAAAGAAAAAAACTCGTTTTTTCTCTTCATACGAGTCCGTCTAGAATTTGTCATTGGTCTGACACACCAAGGTTGCACATTTCCCGGGTCTGCGTTCTCACGGGACCGTGATACGTTTAGGCCTTCGTGAGAGTCACTCCAAACATAGAGCACATGAGAAACTCATCGCCCACAAAAATCATGGCAACATGACAACGTCTGCTTAACATTCCAGCTCTGACTCCAGGGATGCTGCATTTACTCCAGAGAGAAATTACCTCCATGGTGATGATCACGGCCTTGTCAAATGATGTGATTTATATATGCAAAATATACGTTTGTGTATAAGCCATTCTCAAATCCACATCCCAAGATTTAACCAAACACGCTTTTAAGATAGACTGAGGTGAGAAACTCAGTAGGGCCCGTAGAAAAATGATCAATAGGTTCTTGTGGTTTCCTCTGTGTCTAATTTATCACATATGGTAATGTGATTTAAGGACATATACAACACATTTTAATGATATGTTCATATATGGATTTTACAGGTGAAAATGTGTCACATACTTTGAGAACTTTGACATATATGTTGTTACATCCACATGTATTTATGTATGTATTTATGCATGCATATATCTATCCATCCATCCAACCATCTATCTATCTGTCTGTCTGTCTGTCTGTCAAAGAGAGAGAGAGAGAGAGAGAGAGAGAGAGAGAGGGAGCTCATTATCCTTCACCTTATGGCAATTTAGTCATGGATTTAGCATTTAGTTAATATGGCTAGAAATAAGCCCTTGAATATCAATTCCATTTGGTGAATATTGCTTATTAAAGCTCATCCTGATACCGCTGCACACCCACCTCCACTGCTAAGACCCTGAACTGGAGAAGTTATTATGTATGCAGAAGATCAGAAGATTGTGTAACGTATGACAGCTTCTGCTGCAGGACAGCAGAGGAGAATGTAAAACCCTGGCAGGGTCATTAGTGTTATAGTTCTGGGCTCTGCGGGGGAACATCATCTGAGGGGAACGCTATAAGTAAGCCGTCTTCTACATTTGTAATGGTTCTTTAGCTGGTCTCATATGTGGGAGTTTGTAATCACCCCATCACCCGCTCTTGATCTCTCTATTTTCCTATTTTCCTTGATACAACACCATCAAGCGAACACCTGGTTCTCAGAACAGAACGTTCTCAGAACATTGCGTAACGTTTTCTAAAAGTTCTCAGAAATTGCGGTGACATTAGTAGAAGCAAGTAATAATGTTAAGACAACGTGGACACTTGGAACGATTCTAGACTTGGAATGGAAACGTTTTGAAAATGTTCTTACAACCTTGCTTGCTGGGCACACAACCATTCAAGTGCCAGAACTACTATTAAACTACACACGGTCATGTCAGTCCATATTCTTTAAAGTGACATGCTATGTGTACCTTGGTTCCGCTGCAGTTCTCAAAGGACGGTTCCTCTGTTGGTTCTCCAATCCATGTTCCTGGAGAGTCTAGCAGCAGAGTTCAGCTCCATCACACCTGCCTGGATGTTCCAGCAGCCGGAAGAACTTTGATTAGATGCATCAGGTGGGTTTTAATAGTGTTGGATCTAAACACTCAAGGTCTGTGGACCTTCAGAACCATGTTTTGTGCTTTACAAGATGTTTAACAGTAAAGTAAAGCTGGACGAACTGCTGGTCGTTCATGACATCTGTCAAACTGTAATGACTGACGAGGTTTGGAGAAGAGGCAACGTTCATTTTGACTGCATTACAACGCCATCTTCTGTTCAAACGACAGTCAAACATACACGAAATATTTAGATATATAATAAGACAATAAATGACCCGTCCGCTTGTATGAACGATCATATGAAATGAACGATCATATGAAATGAACGATCATATGAAATGAACGATATTTATGTAAATGTACCTACAGTAAAATATTACCACAGGACACGTGTTTACACGAGTCCATAGTGGTAAACAATACTAACTTTATCTGTTTAAACTGTATCCACCGCAGTGTTGACAAATATTATACATTAAAAGAGCTGAAGTTATCGTGAAAAGTCGCTCAATTTCTCCAGGTGACGCCACGCCTCATTTGCATATCCATGACGTCACCGCGTCACGGTTTTATTCGCGTCTCTCTGTATTTACTTTATTTTTGCACAATAGTCAGTAAAACTCATTTACATATTTCTGTTCTTGTTACCAAACAATGAAATATATCGAGACTGATCGAGCCTCAAATTCATTTCAAAGTGTTTTAGATATATTCGTTAAAAATTGGTTTTAAGAAGTCATTTGTTCTTGAATATCTTTCATATAAAACTAATGTGATGAATTATTATATATATCATATGTAAATCATATCATTATTCATATCACTGATTCATATTTATTGATAGAGATTTTAGGAAAACGAACTTTTGTTCACAACTGCATTTTATTGTAACAACCAAACACATGAACAATGGTAAACTCTGTACATATCTTCCATGAGAAATGCTCATTTTGTCATTACAATACTCACAGACATTGAGAACTGTATCACTTGGTGAATAGGCAGGCAAGTCGATTTATAAAAACAAAGTAGAACTGCAAAATAAAAGGCATTCTTACCTAACACTTAATTCAAAGTAGCCTAACACTGAATCTTCACAAGATCAAGCCTACACATGCTGGACGGTCGGTTTCAGATAAACATGGTCACTGCAACCTGTGAAATATGCTTGTGGTAAAGGTCAGTTTTGGGGGTGGTTGTGGGTGAGTAGCTGCCCTGCGGTGTGGCGATGAATTTCATACAACCTCTTGTGATGTCACAAGGTCAATGTACGAACCCTTGCCCTGATCCACAGCATAAAAAGCACCGGGTGTGAGGAGGTTACCAAGGGCAACGCTGCAACACACAAAGCTGTTGTAGCCAATCACCAGCCACACCAAGTGATGGAGACCCTATTACTATCCCTTACAAATATTAACCTGGGTTTTATTACAGTAAAAGTGTAGTAACCATTGTATTGTTTTTCGGCTCATTGATCTCATTTCTATAACCACAGTTTACTACCTTAACCAAAAAAGCAAGGTTAGTTTGTGGTTAGCACGGTTCAAGCATGACTTTGTCTTTATTTGTAGTAAAACCTTGGTCAATTCTTTATCTTTAAGGGATAGTAACTAGACTGTAAGAATGGGAGGGGGTAGTACAACAGAGGGGGTAATAAAAAGGGCAAAAAGAGCAGCTTAAGGAGTTTCCCTTTATTTGTCAACTGTATGATTTTCTTTTTAGTGTGAATCCCTTTCAGGTTAACTGTGGGACAGGTAGGAACAAACGGTCCGACATTTACAGCATAAAAATGAGTGAATTCAAATCACAGCAAAACCCCACAGGACTGCGCACAACGGCCAAGACACCACGGTTAGTCTTCTTTTTTTTGCTCTAAAACTTCTCAGAAACAGCAGCTAAATAAAACTGAGAAAACAAACAGAAACCAAAGAAGTGCAAAAATGTGAGGAAGACAAATGTGAGGGATTTCAAGACGTGTTTAGAGCAAAAACACTGACCTGAAACCTAAATCATATTAAAAACAAAATCAGTTGAGTTCATTGTAAAACAGCATTCTGAAAACTTCAAAAATCAGGCTTTTGTGGAAGAGTTGACACTTTTGAAAAATGTGAGACACAAATGTGGTTTGCAACCTAATCTTTAAAACTCATTAACTCTTCCTACAAGGAAAAATAACTAAACAAAATCGCAACAGCACGTTATAACACTAAACAATACAGGCGGTAGTTTTGTGCTGTTCTTCATCAAAATGCTAACAAACAAAACATTTTTATGGAGGCAGATGATGGATGGTACTGGTTCCAGTTTTTTGAACGTAGCGTACTTAGCATACAAAGTTATTTGTATGTCTTAGGAAGAAGTGAAATAAACTAGGGTTAAAATATGCAGACCAGACCGTGCAATGCATTGTGGGATACAGAACACAACCCTGTGGTTTGCAGTTCCATACTTGCAGACATACTTGAACACTATGTGCAGTACACAAGAGCAGTATACAATTTGAAACAGGGCCAAACTTAAAGCTAACTAACTGGTATTCCAACTGTTCTAGCTGATATCCCAAATCAAATCCTGAAACATATTCAGCTAAGTAAGCCACGTTTAAATAACAGGATCCTGAAATTACAGAATACAAGAAAAGTGTGGAGAAGTGGAGGTGTGCTTGTTGGAACACAGTTCAGATGGTTGGACTGATCTCAGAAAAAGCCGATGTTTCTATCACCCTCCCACCCCATCCTTTCTTTTCTGTGTTTAGTTATTTACTTTAGCCCAGGCTGGTGATATTTGCCCTGCCACCAGGGGGTGCCACAATGCGTTGAGTGGTTCGACGAGGAACGTTGTCATCAACTTGAGCTCCTGTGAAATGATGCCAGAGTAAAAAGTGGTTATAGCAAAATTAGCAAAATAAAATATAGCACAATTAGCATATGGAAATAGTACAAACAGTGTTTATTGTAGTGTTTAACGTCTAATAGCATAAACAATGATGTTCTAAATGATAGGACAGGACAGGAGCGATATACCCACCAGACAGGCTGAAACCAGACTGGTGCAGGTTGCGAACCGGCTGAGGAGCAGTTTTAACTGGAGAAGTCCTGCCAGAAGTGACGGGGGTCCTGACCTTGGGTGTTACGGTGACCTCACAGACCGGTCCGTCATACAGACCACGGGGAACCCCACGCAACTCTGCAAGCTGAGATATAAGATGCCCTAATTACTCAAGATAAATGACTTATGAATTATTAATGAATTATTATAAGACTTGTGTGTGTGTGTATGTATGTGTGTGTGTTTGTGTGTGTGTATGTATGTGTGTGTGTGTATGTATGTGTGTGTGTATCCCCACCCTGCTGCGGGCCTTTATCCTCTTATAGACGTAATCAGGGAAGGGTTTGCGGGTGATGTACCGTCCAGAACCCTCAGTGGTGTGAAGATTTCCATCCTCCAGTATGATCTTCCCCTGACTAATAACAACCAGAGGAGCCCCCCGCACCTCCAGCCCCTCAAAGATATTATACTCCACTGCCTGAGAGAGAGAGACACACAGAAGGAGAGAGAGGGAGGAAAGAAAATATAGAAACGAGACAAATATCATTTTAGCTTTATCTTCTTCTAAAAGCCTTTTTAAATGTCACATAAAATACATACAAAGTGCTGCAACACAGGTGACGTCACTATAGCAACAGGCACAGTGGTTAGAGTTCATTAATTACCTCTTGTTGGGTTTGAACCTGCAAATCTTTAGTTACCAGCATCAATCTTTAGTCACCAAATTCTATAACGTTCTACTTACGTTACTGGAAAAGCATTTATGATAACTTGACAGAACTTTTAGCAAACTTTCCTGGTAGCTGTTAAAAACCACTGCGCTGTGTTGTAATCTGCTGTGATCTGTTTTTGAGTATAAGAATATTTTCTCTGTAAATGCCCTTTAGGAAAATCTTTTGAGTTTTATTTCAGAGTTTAATCACACACAGGGGATCCCTAAGACAGACTACTTGACTAATTGATTTTGGAAATCCGCTGGTTTTGCACATCCCTTGTGTAATTAAATACAATATAATTTCAACCACATGCCAATGAAATGGACCGCTGACTGCCCCTTGTAATGAATTTGAAACGCTCTGCACAAATAATGTCCCACTGCTTGCATTAATATATCCCAAAGAACTCAGCAGTGCTCAGTGACAGCCGTTCACGGCTGCGTTCAAAACCAAGGGCTGCCAGTTAAAGTCTTTACAGGCTGCATCAGTGTATTAAGTTACAGGCTTCTAAAGCACCATGTATAAATCTAAAGCAAATTTGATTGAGCTTCAGTGATTATTTTATGGTAGCTTAACTTACAATGCAAAAATCAAGCTTTCATTTTATGAATTATGAATTTATTTCTTTAAAAATTCCAGGTCAGCAGAGCAAAGGATCATGGGAGTCACACCAATGAATCTAAAATCCAATAATTGTAAATAATTCAAACATTTTGAGATTTAAAGGTAGGTTAGGCCATTTCAGAGCAAGCTAGCTTTAATAGCATAAGATCCCCTTCAGAGCGCCAAAGCCACGCCCCCTCAGAACACTGAGATGTGCATTTTTGAATAAACCATTTATGGTTCTTCCATAAATGGATGAACATTTTATGATGTTGCCGCTTTTACAGAAGATGTATAAATACATTTAGAACACTACTTAGTGATTACTATCAGGATGTGAAGAGACTTTCAAGCAGCACAACAAAAATGTTTCTGGAAAAGATCGCCTGCCCTGCCTTTAAAGGAAGCCTAGACACATTCTTGCCTTCAAAGACGGCTAGATGGAGCGCTCTGCTCAACTAAACTGAACAGAGCGCGAGGGCTGAAAGATGCATTTTTAAAAAAGACCTGACAGGCCAACGGTTAAAAACAGCACAGACTGAATGTAAGAATGCTATTTCTTTACTTGACTGACAGAACCGATTACTAGCAGTGGATTATGGGTAACACGCTAACGCTAAAGCTAAAACTCTCTCAGAGAAGTTTCTATATACAGTTGTTTACATACTGTTGAATTTTAAGGGTCTGAGAGCAGATAAGGACCCTGAAAAGCTGGAAATTAAAAACCTGGCCTGACATGGTCCATGGCTTTAGAAGAAATGAGCTCTTCTCACCAGATGGTGGCTCTTGGCAGAGATGATCTTGGTGGAATCCGGGTCCCACAGCACCAGGTCAGCATCGGAGCCCACGGCGATGCGGCCCTTCCGTGGGTACATGTTAAAGATCTTGGCTGCGTTGGTGCTGGTCACAGCCACAAACTGATTCTCATCCATCTTACCTGTCACCTGTGAAGCAGAACATCTATCTTCAAGGAGGGATTCTTTCTTCTCCTCAAAACTTCTCACAGTTCTGAGACACAGTTAAGGCTAGAGCTTAAAATTGTTTTTTACTTATTATATTACAGTTCATACTCAGCAGCTTGCAGTTGGTTAGTAAGCAATGTATGAAAATGCCAGTTGATGAAGGTTTTGTTGTTATAATAAGCCAATTTTTGTTGTTTATTTGTTGTTAAATGTGTATGGTGTCCTCCGTGTTACACAAACCATGTTGAAGTTAACCACCAATAAACATTCAGGGCTTTTAACTAACCAGTGAACCAATGAAAAGCAACAACCGATGAAGTCATTTAATTGGGTGTTATACGTCATCTCTCACCACACACTTCTCCCAAATGATTGACATTCTCTCCTCAGTGCCATTAGTTCCCTCAGGAATGACAGTGAAGTTATCTTTGCCAACGGCCCTCTGGGAAGTGTTGAAGGTGCAGTGAGCACTTCCTGTCACCTGCAGATCACCACTGCAACAGAATAAAGCCGTGAAGTACACTGAGGCATTTCTGCATGAGACAATTTGTGACACTGACCATGTTAACTCAAAAGGCCAAATTTGTTTGCTTTCATTGAAACACAATGACAACCATTTTCAAACATGATAAGATAACATGAGAAAAAAATACAGAAGAAACATTAACTGAAAATATGTTCTGTTATGTTAATGATTTCATTTTAAAATAGAAATATTAGATACATTTTCACATTAGATTCATGTTATATTAGATTATATTAGATATTTGATAAATATTAGATTCATGTTATACAATGAAGTTATACAATAAGTTTACAATGTTTATACTTCATTGTTTTTCACTGCAACACAACAGCATTCTTAAAAATATCTTTAAGAACTTTTAAGCTGTTTTTAGGTCTGGAAAACGTTCCTTTTTTAATCATTAATCGTGTCCCATTATTGACTATGTTACGTGTAATGGCGCCCTCTAGTGCTTTACCAGCACACAGCACTACGTGTGTTCTCTATTACAAATATCCCCTTTGATCAATGTCCGTGATGTTGCAGAACACACACCAGGCCAGCAGGGAGTTGAGATAGTCCGGGGTGGTGGGGTCCGGGCTGAGAGGGGGGGATGTGACATAGGCCGCAGCCTTGGCCCAGTTCTTGCTCCAGTAGTGAGTGCCATCCGTCCCCAAGCTGGCAGAGATGGGCTCTCCATACACCACAGTACCTGCAGAACATGCAGAGAGCAGCATGTTCAAGATCTTAAGATTGTTGTTCCTGACCTCTGAATGACCCAGTGGAATGACAATCAATTCATGACTGACCAAACATCTGATGTACCTTTTTTCCTGGCCTGGGCGATAACATCAGCGGCACTCTTACTCATCACCTTGGTGATGTAGAGGGGGCAGTTGGTCTGGTTGGCGACGGTTATGGCCCGGTTGACCGCCTCAGCCTCCACCTATAAAACAAGAACAGAAACTTACTGACCTTCAGATAAATTACAGCCGCATTTACAGTGAAGCGCTGTTCAGCACATTCTGAGCTCTGACTGAACTCTATACGACACCGTCAGCTAAAAGTTTCTGAAAGGATGACGTGTCTGATACAGTGACCAATGAGAAATGTCTCATGTTCATTGTAATGTTCATTCTTTTAATAAAAACAAACTGCCATCAGTCTGACACTTCTCTTATTTTTCTCCTGAGACTCCAAAAATCTCCTGTGGAGGTTCATATAAGATCTAGCAACATCCCAAAAAGTGCTGAGTTTAGCCAAGATATCAACATCTGCAATCAAAAGCCTTCAGTGAGCTTTTAATGAAACCTTTGAGCTGTATAATGTTGCTCTGGGGAAAGTGGATTTTAAAATCCCCAGATCCTTTAAAAGGAAACAGAATTCTGAAAATTGGGCAGCATGTTTGAAAGCTATTTGGAAACGATCTCACGTGTTGATGTACTTGTAAGGTCAACGATATGCTTAAACGCTTCCAGCTGTATTAAAACCCCCGTCCAGAGCCCAGCTGTGATTTCACAGTGTGAATGAGATGTGAGTGATGTATTTTGTGCAGTGGTGTCCTTTAAGTCAGCAAGTGCCCTAGATTACAGTGCAGGCCCTGAGTAGTGTGCTACCTCCTCTGGACGGCTCAGAACGTGCCCCTCAGGGCCGGTGATACCCAATCCCAGAATCCTCTTCTGCTCCTGAATGACAAAAACAGAACACTGGACTTATCAGTTTATGCTTCCTTGTCTAACAAGTGTAGGCTGTACAAACGTTTAACAAATGTTTCCATTAAGCAAAAAAACATAAAAAATTTTATTCTTAGAACATTCAAAACATCCAGTTTTTAGATGCTGAACTAAAATTACTGCTTAATCATAAGAATGTTCACTGAACGTTACCAATTGTTCTGAAAACATTTCCTGTTAGCTGAAATACAAAATCACACAACATCAAAGTGACAGTGAAGACGGGCTCTTACCTCAGCGATGATGTCACCGTTCTCTGCATGCACCTGGGCGATGGCTCCCAAATCCCTGATAACGCTGAACACCTCATACATCTACAACAGACAGCAGAACATTAAACTGCTGGCCATGTTTGTGTGTTAAAGCAACGCAGATTATCTCATCATCTGCTCTCAATCTGCAGCTACAGGAAATGGTGTAAAGATTACAGCAGGCTGGACTGCTCCCCTGCGACCATCAGTCAACGCACGAAAAACTCATCTCTCCTCACAACTCTCTCAGCGTACCGAAAACAGAGAGATTTATTGCATTCTGACTCGGTATTAGCACTCATATGTGGTGTAGACAGTACTTGTGAACACTGTGTTACACAGCCAGGGTTGACCTCAGTGTGTCTGTGTAAAGTCACACGGCTGAGAGACGGCCTGTAGTCTCACCTGCGCGTCATTCAGCTGGAAAATATCCTTGTAAGCCAAGTAGACCAGGAAAGAGTTAACGCCTGCAGAGACAAAGAGGGAGAAAGGACCAGGATGTACATCAGACACAGACAGTAGTTTCTTGTTGTTCCATTTCTTATAATGATGCAAGACATATATGAAGACATGTATTTCATTCATTTACAGTAGTTTTTACTATTTTAGTTTTTAATATTTTCAAGAAGCATTTATGTTAAATAGCACAGATAATTGTTTAACTAACCCATCAGTTGATTTCAGTACAGTAATTTACATTTACTGTAATGTGATTTCTTTGTGATGATGTAATGTAAAAGCTAAAGCAGTGATGTCATACCATGATCCTTCACCAGGGCCTCAATCTCCTCCTGCATGCCTTTGTGCCACTCGGTGATGTCCACATGCAGAGAATAATCACAGCAGGCCTTGTGATCGGCCCACTCCCTCCACTGGTTAAAAGCAGCAATCAGACTCACACCGGGCTCAGGGATCACATGATCAACTGAAAACACACACACAGACACACACACACAGACACACACAAATACACACACACACACACAATTAATTGAAAAGCAACTCCTTTGTACATAGCAGCTGCACATTGATTAGCATAAGCTATTTAAAAAGTATAAAGTATTATATTTGTTATCTCACCACAAGAAGTGCATATTTTTCTTTGCTTATGAATTTGTTTAGTTATAAGAAAATTATTCAAACTATTAAATTAGTAACATTAAAGTACTTTGTTAAAATAACAAGTACAGAATAGCATTTTTGATATATATGACATATTAAGTTTTACTAAGGTTACTGCAAGGATTTTTTTAAGGTTTAAAGAAACTTTGGGCCGTTTTTTTAAGGTTTAAAGAAACTTTGACAGAACGTTAGTCAAAATTTATAAAATGTTCCCTTTTGTAGGAACCAGTAACCCAAACCTCTTTCACTGCACTCAGAATAAGGTTGACTCTTAAAGAGCGTGTTTACAGAAATGTAAACTCTCCACTCAAGCAAAACAAACAAAAAGGTCATTGGGCAGAAAAACAGACGACAGACGCCGTCCTGGGAAATGATCCAGGAAGCTGCTAATTGGCAGCGCTGCTCATCTGAGGCTCTGCTGTCACATTCTGTAGATGCCTGATGTGGTGGACCAGAGACCAACGCACACGCACACACACACACACACATACATACACACATGCATACATGCACGCACGCACACACACATACATACACAAACACACGCACACATACACATACACACACACACGCACACACACTACAGCTGTCCTGCAGTTTCTGTTTTAAACAGAGATGGCGGTACAGAGGCAACAGATTGCAGGACATCGTTCCTGTTTGTGTGACGTACTGATCATGGTGGTGCCTCCGGCCAGAGCAGCTCGTGTTCCCTGGTAGAAATCATCGGCCGCCGTCATGCCCCGGTCGGGCATCTGGAAGCGGGTGTGAACATCAATGCCGCCCGGAATCAACATCCTGCCATGAGCATCAATGATCTTCACTCCACCTGGAACTATGAGATTCTCACCGATTTGCCTGGAGACACAGAGGTCAACAGAGGTCATCTGTACTGTCAGTAATAAAATGTATTAATAAAAATAAATAATAATAACAGATGATAAAAAGCAAACTTGCTTGATGACTCCATCCTCCATGTAGATATCGGCATGGAAAGACTGATCATCATTCACTATCTTTGCACCTTTGATGAGAAGACGATCACTCTGTGTGTGTGAGCGAGAGAGAGAAAGAGAGAGAGAGAGAGAGAGAGAGAGAGAGAGAGAGAGAGATCAAACAATGTCACACAACCCTGAAAACACACACAGGGCAGAATCACATATATACAGGGATACACTTTAAATACAAGTCTGTTTGGTTTCCAAAAATGTGTGAAAATTTCATCCCCAGTTACTAAAATTACTGCACTCACACCAAAGCTACAACTGTTGTACATTGTATATTGTTGGTGGATAATGCCAAAACTGTTGCTATGGTTACCACTATATCAATGTTTGTGTGTGGACCTATTAGAGCGACTCCTTTTTCTTTAAATGAAAACATAATAATTTAGATTCACTCCTGCTTTTAATGCACTTTTCACTCCCACAACCGCTGAGCTCTGAACATCAGCTGTAATGAGAAGCGAGGGTTGGTTGCTAAGTGAAGCAGGGAGTGTCTTATCACACTGAATGAATTCTGACACAACATCACGAGGCCAAATGTCACCTCAGGACCCGCAGTCTGCATGCGGTTCACACTAAACCAATCAATTCAATCCTGTTTCACTCGTGTAGCGCTTCACCCAATGTGCGCTGTGTCAAAGCAGCTTTATAGATTACATTTTAGTTGACAAATTAAACAAAAATATATATAAAAAAAGAAAACCACAGCTGACATACTCAAACTCTAGGTACCCAACTAAAAGGGAACATTATAAGAACGCTGGCTAACGTTCTCTAGAAATTCTCTCAGAGGTCTTAAAAAACATTTTCACAGTTATGTTCACAGTAATGCTTTAAACATTATATATCATATATTTAAAAACGTTTAAATGTTTAAATTGATGACTCTGCTTGCAGGGCTCAAACCGGCAACCCACTTGTTGCAAGCTCATAACCATTACAACACACCAGCCCTTAAATTTGTGCCTATGAATTTTGTCTATAACAAAAAGAAATGTCTCTCTCTAAGCACTGTTGTGTCTTTACACCCTTAGGACGGCCGGGAACCCTGGAGAGAGAGAATGATTGGATCTGATGGGAGGTTCTAAGGCCTCAGCTGTGTAATTTAGAACCTGATGGAATAATAGTCATGAAGATGTTGTTCTGTAGATTGTGGGTTATCAGAACAAACCAGCCATCATTGGTCCATGTTTAATGTTCTTCTGTACGAAACACACCAAAGAAGTGCAGTTAAATCTGATAGAAGTCTGAAAGAACATATTTCAGGTAATGTTTAGAAAGTTCAGCTGGTATTTAAATGATTTACAGACTGTCTACCGATGTTTTCAGTCCTTCTCTGGCCTGTTTCCAGCATTAAATCCCTCCATCCACCGTAAACAGCTGAATAATTGATCAGAGCTGAGACATTCACTTTGAAACTCTATATAACTTGTTTTGGACAGTCATAGTTCATTCAAAATAATGATTTTGAATAAATTTTGGAAATATTGAACTTTTCTTTACATTTTGCCCAAAATAGTCTCAAATCACAATCCCGCACCAAATTTGGAATCAATTAGTGTTAGATTACAGACCACCGGACACAAAATTGCTTTTCGAATTGTTCTGCTATGAACTAAGGGGAGGCTGTAAGTGGGTCAGGTTCTCTCAGATTCTTAAAGGTCCAGTCATGTCTAGCCACAGCAGAAGAGTTTATATGGCAGACATGCTCTGTTTCAGGTTATGCCAAGAATGATATTACCATTCTGCTTACTTTTTTACTTGTTTGACCCAAGAATATAATGCATCTCTACCTATCTCTATCTCTAGCTAATGATTTACGGTTGTGAGAACGTTTTCCTAACATTTCCATTACGTAAGAAAAATGTATAAAAGTTCTAGAAACTTTTAAAATGACCAGTTTTTACACATTATATTAACATTATTGCATACATAGTTTACGGTATTCTGACTTTTTTTTTACATTTTTGACAAAACAAGCTGATAGCATAAAAAATGGTACCTGGTAATACCTGGTACCATGTTGAGAGAACTTCGCCAGGAATGTTCGCCAACGTTCGCTTTTAGCTTGTTCGTGAAGCCGTTAATAAATAACGCTGGATGTTAATGGAATAATGGAAGTTATTTTAATGGAAAACTGAGCTTGCTGAGGGAAAGCAGTAAGAGTTTGCTGCATGCATGCGCATGAGGTCACCGGCCTGTGCTCACTGGAAACTGAGTCTCTGAGCCAGCAGCTAAAACGTGACTTCTGCCTTAAATCAGCTTCTCTCTCAGTGTAAGCAATTAAACTACAGTGTTAATGTGCTGTCAGCTGGAAAACCGTGTTTACAGTGACAGTTTACACAGCAATAATGTATTGTAATATGACCGTAGCATGGAAGCGAAATGACAGCGAGCCACAATCAGAAACACAATCAAAAGCAAATATATTAGGTGCTGACACAACGTTTATTGGCGCAGACCTTGTGTCCTGGAAGACATTTTATTACTCTGCAATTTTCTCATGTTATGTTTTTACCACACTTTAAAAGCACACACAACATGGCATTGCAACACTTCATAGTGAATAGTGCCTGGAGGTTTAGGGCGGGAATACGCTGTCAATCCCACAATCCACTGCAACTTCCATAGGAATAAATTAAAAACTTTGCTCACGTTTGCACAAAACACGATGCATGGAAATGTGTGGTAATAGTGCAGAGTTGATATTTGCTGATCATATTAATTCTTTACAGCATTTATTTTAAAAAGTCTAAAATTGAAATATGAACTTAAACAATGCAAATCAAAGTATCCCAGGAACAAATGATCTGAGTTATACTTTCATATTATTTATAGCTCTGTTTCCTGTGTCTGTATATCAACAACTGACCCATTTCTGTCTTTTATTTTATTAAACCTAAAAGCTTTTGTAGGAACATTTGAGACAAAGTTGATGTTTAAAAGATAAAAGCTATAAAACTGCAATCTCTGTAAATCAGTTATTTAAAGAGAAACTTCTCTGCTGTCTCTAATTTAAAGGAGGTCACACAGAACGGAGCGCTGCACTTTTATCCAATCAATAGTTTAACTGAAGGACTGAGAGTGAGTGAACTAAAAAATGGGAGACCCCTCGGTCATTTCATACACTGCAGGAAGTGATTACTGTAGACGTGCCTAGAACTGGACCAGGAGAGTGTGTATGTGTGTGTGTGTATGTGTGTGTGTTGTAGAAAGAAACGGGAGAGTTCAGGTCATGCTTTTATAAGCTGTGTTTTGATGTGACATTGTCAGACAGTCCTGAGATTAGAGACAGAGAGACAGAGAGAGAGAGACAGCCATGCTTGCTCATGTATCTCATGGACAGTTCTCTACAAACAGCACAATACATCATAATCTTCAAAAGTTCAAAGAGAATTATTTACATACACACGTTTTTGCATATACAATCTTTACATGCTTTTGTATATAGACACTGGCTGTGTGTTAAGAGCCACACATGCTCCCTTCTAAGGCAGCATACTACCAGCAACGGAACCTCATTAGTAACTTCACTCGACATAGACAGCAACCGTACACACCGCAAAAATAGCTGCTTACCATTGATTATTACAGCCTCACATTAAAACGTTACTAAGGCAAAAGCTCAGTAAGCTAACAGGACAAAATTTAAACACTTCCAAATTTTAAATGACATATTTTGGAACAACATCTTTTTGTGTCTTTTGTGTCTTTACGGTACCTGAAAATTCTGTCTCAGCAGGCGGCTACCAGGATTTGAAACGGAGCTACACAACACATTCGTTCACATTTGTGTCGTTTTAAACATTGATTTTTATATAAACATTGTTTTATTTTTGATTTTGTCTTGCAGTGTGCAGACAGTATCAGCGTTTGCCTCCCACTGGCAGTCTCTGCACAATGCCTTAAGATGGCTGAACCTAAGCTGACGCCTAGAAGCTAAAAGCAACATCTACCAGCAATGAGAGTGAGAGAGGGAGAGATAGAGAAAGAGAGAGAGTCTTCCAGGCCATTTTCATATTTCTCCTACCTGTCTCATATCTGCACATGCTATCACAAAACTGATGCTTCTCCAAAGCAATGTAGTTCTCCAACAAACATTAGGTCACCATAGGGCTGTGAATCTACAGTACGTTCCTCCTTATAGAGTCACATATACTTTGTACAAGTGACCTACTTTTCAAAAAAGGATTTTCATCCATGTCCTCTGGAGAATGTTCTCTGCATTTAGCATGACTATTAAACCGGCTCCCCATCTCACAGTGAGTGGAACTGAGGCCATTGTACCAGCCATTGTACCAGCATTGTACTAAAATCTAAGACATAAGACACATTTCTGCTACCAAATGAGGAATAGATCTGTATGCATTTTATAACCAGGACATGTTTTGCGGTCCGAGTGTGTTAAATACAATAAGTCAAAATGATAGGCTATATGCAGGCTTAAGAGCTTTCCTTAAGCTAGTTTTAAATAATGCATTTTTAAAGATGCAATATGTTGTTTGTTGTCATCCACACAATATTTACAACAATGTTAGTGCATGAAATAAAATACATTTAAACAATGAAATAAGAGAACAGAATGTAAACTGGGCAAATGATGGTTGTTGTTCGGAATAATGTACATGATATAATAATGTGTTCAATCTCAACAGCCCTCGATGATTTCATCTACAGTAGTTTTGGCTTTAAATAAATGGGTTTGTACATTTACTGTGACCTACAACAGGGTTGACCCACAAAGAAGCGCATTTCAAAGTGGGCCCAAATACATTATGGTTATATTTTCATACACACAAATGAAGGTTGCGAGGATTGATCGTATTGCACTAACACAACTGCATGGCCACAAAACCACATTGCGTTTAAATGCGTATCATTTTGTCTTTGGAGACACACCGCGAGATGCCATTACAGGAACCAGCGGTGTTGCTAAGGAAGGCGCTGTCATTTCAGGACCGTCTGCGCGATGCTGCCTTTATTCGCTTCACCACACTGAATATACTCGGATTATCGTGCATGCACGAAAATACACTCGTAAATATACTCACGGTGATGCGAGGGATGTTTTTCTTGCCCTGGTATCCGGACATGTCGTCGCCGATGTCTGGAGATCCGCGCGTAACCGTTCTAGATGCGTTTGGGAAAAACGACGCCCCTCAAATAAATGACACCCGCCGCCTTCTGGACAAACAATCCGAGTGCAATTGGTAAAGGTTGTAGGGGTAAATCTGCAGACAGGGACGGATGAAGCGAAGATGAAGTGTGGAAGATGACAGCCTCTCCCGTGCAGCGCACTGCCAGAAAGCCGACGGAGAGATTTACGCGGCCGGAGCCACTGCGCGTGCGCAGCGCCCCGCCCTGACACGCGCACGCACAGCCCACTTAATACAAGCGGGTGCACGATATTATCCAAAGGGTGTAAAATTATTTTAAAGATTTTCTCTTTCCTATTTATTTCTGAGGAACCGAACACTTGGGAAATTAACTAGAACCAAACAGTAGAAAGTAAAAAATCGTAAAAGGATTAAATATTACATAGCTTTGCACAAACGACCTGTTTATTATGTTAACAGTTTCAGAAATAATGTTGTTTACATTTATTTTGTGTTTGCTATATTACAACTACCTGCCAGATTACTATGAGACTATGAGATTCTCATAAATTTGATAACAAAATCAAAAGTGGCCAAATGTTATTATAACACAGGCTTATATAACGGATGACTGAAATAATAACTCAGGCTTTAGTTTTGTAAAACAGTATGTGAACAGCCAACATCTTTACACAACCCAACCAATTCTGTACATGCAACCTCAGAACACCTGCTTGCAGCCAATCACGTGAATGGAGGCCCACAGGCTCCTCCCACTGAGTGGCTGCGGTTGCCATGGGTTATGGAGTAGGTTGAGTCTCTATGCCTCACAATGAATTCTCTCTCTTGTTTGGGATAATTTGATATTTCATGGCTCGACTCTCTTGGCATCTCTAATCGTCCTTTATTAATGGGACCAGTTTGTGCCACAAATAAAAAGGGAGAGAACAAAATATTTGGAGGCATCCAACATGGTTGAATTATACATAACAAACAGTATATGATTCTGAAAAGAAACAACACATGTTGCAGAAACACATTAAAGCGTTTATGAATGTATAAGTTATAGAGAATTCTACAGTCATTTTAAGACCGTTTATGTAACCCAACATCACAGAGTAATTGTGATTGTATCTGCTCACATTTTCACAGAATGTGGCAGATGTTTGAATCAATGTGAATCAATGTCAACACTGTGTGATGTTACCAATCATTTTACCTCATAAGACTCCTGTTGTCTCGCATATTTCAGCCATTGGGTCGTGGCATGTGTTTGAAACGTGTACAAGTAAACATTCAGAGACAGAATTAAATCTTCTAATCATTTATCTACTTTTAATGCAAACAAAACACAAGACATAATTTAGACAAGTGTTGTGAGTCAGTCAGTACATATCTTACAAAGGTTGGCATAAATGCTTTGGCAAAAGAAAGCTTATACAACTCTGTCAAGCTATGAATAAAAGTTTAGGAAGGAAAATGCAGATGTTTTGAAGATCACAGTTATGACTTGAAATCTTTTAGTATCACTAAACCAACCAAACAAATACTGTATAGGTTTACATTGTGAACTAAATTGATCCGTCTGTCTGTTCCTGTATAAACAGTGTGTGTGTGTGTTATTTACAGTTGATGAAAAGACTTGCATGCAATAATTAAGGCAAGTGAATGGAAAAATGTGTCTTTTTGGCAGAGGCATAAAAGAGGCATTGAAAAAACATGAAAAATATTAAATCCAAACAAAAAATGTTTCACATTCTTTGAACAGACAGAAATCTGCTTCATTTCTCTCTAGAGTCCATCATGAAATGAGAACCACAAATCAGCTTTTAACACTAATTCTGTGAGACTAACATTTACCTCAAAAGTTGTTTTCACCCTTGTCCTTAACCCGTATGACCCTGGTGTTGTATGATATTGTGTAAAGACACGAGGGTGAATAAACAGAGCCGGATTTATTTTCATGAGTATTTAGCAGAGCAAGATCCTTCTTTTGTCTGTTCCTGAGTGCAACAGATCTTTACTGAAGCATATTAGCTTTTCACATTTAAAGTTTGCACATTACATAATAAAAGCACTTCCCGGTTCATGCATTTCTCTGCACTTGACATGCATCAGGACAGGAGACCACCATCAGCGCAGGTCGCATGCTTTCCTGTCTGCGGAAACATTTTACCATAAAAATACAAATCCAGCATTCACAGTGCTCAGAAACATCATGCATTCAGTCAGTTCACTCTCCCAGGTTTCACACACATACATGCATGCTGTAGATGCATGCTGTAGCGCCTATCCCACTTTCACCTTGACATTAGGAGTTTTGTTGATGCGACACTTTCGTCTTACCTTCAAACAAGTCAAGAAAAATGGATGGAAATGAAGAATGGAAAATGCTAGAACTTCAATCCTGTGATGTTTATCATTGGAACAAACTACATACAAAAGCTAAATATTTAGCTAACAGGCTGCGTCCATGTTTACAACTGTTTTATGTAGTCTAATTTTCATGCCACGCAGAAAGAAAAATGGAATTTGGTATAAACAAAAATCTCCAGTTTTGCTCTGTTCTGTGTCTACATTTGTTCAATAATACTTGATCGATTAGTATTCAACTGATAACTGTGGCCCTGAGCCCTGATTGGTTAATAGTCTTCCAATACTGTGTATTTTAATACCTTATCTCAAACATGATATCATGTTTACAGATCAGGAGATCTTGTAGTGGTCTTTTATTATCTAATAAAATAATGCATTTATGAAAATGTGTATTCTTATTAATCTTATCTATTGAAATGTAATGTTTATAATTACATTATGCATTAATATAGATAAACAAGGCAATGGAGACTAAATGGAGAACAAAAACAATTTATACTGTAAACACAGTCGCTCGACACTCTACTGCACCTCGCATTCAAAATATTTAAAATCCTCTCAAATCTCATTGCTTAAATAGCTTGAAAATGAAACGCATGTTTTTCTACAATACTTAAATAACTTCCTAACTTTGGAAAACTGAAAAAATGAGGAAAAAGCAAAACACATGAGGAAGGTTAACACAGGCACACAAATCAATTATGGAATGACAACAAAAGATGGAATGTCAGGTTATATTTGCCATTTTAATATTGACCAGCTTTCTGACAAACAAAAGAAACAACATGATCTTTGCTTAATCACTTAATCATTCTTATCTATCAGAATTCAAACAAAACACATCCAGCTGTCAGTCACAAGGGCCCCGCCCTCCAGTAGCCGCACTCAAGATTTAAGCAAATATTAAAAAAAAGAGACATAACAGAGAAAAAAATGTATTAATGTGCGTATAACGTAAGATTGTGACCCCACCTTGTACACTGAGGGTGGGGCTAGTTTATCACTGTTGTTGACACGTGCTACAACCATTCCATTCACAGTTCTTATAACAGCCCCATGCAGGGTAAATGTCACCTTCCACGGCTCATACTGATGTGGATTCTCATAATATACGCATGCAATGGGGCTCAGAATAGGTGCAAACTAAACTGAGGCACAGTTTAAGTAACACAAATTAGCCTCTTTGTATTTCCACTCCCCCTCTGAGACAGTTAAAGCATAAGGTGAAAAAAGTGGCACAATAAAATTGTAGGTTTCAGAATGACCGGTTAACTAGTTAAGGGACAGTTCAACCAAAAATAAAATTTTGGCCATCATTTACTCACCCTTGTCATGTCATTTCTAACCTATGCGATTATTGTTCTGTTGAACACAAAGGAAGATAGTTAGAAAAATGTGGTTTTGTGTCCATTAAAGTAAGTTAACTGATGCCAATGTTGTTCGGTTGCTTACTTCAAAAGTTATACAGGTTTGATGACATAAGGGTGAGTAAATAATGGAAGAACATTCATTTTTGGGTGAACTCTCTCGTTATGAAACCATTTTGCTTTGTAAAACATGTAGAACCTTGTAGAAGTTTTATGCTTGGAGATGCATGTTTTTCCATGATGCCCCTCCTGTCATGCTTATCTTATGATTCTGAGGTAAAACATAAACTGTACATATCTTGACATATTTTGTGATTTTAATTGTATTCTTGTATTAGTAGTTTTATCTGTAAAACCACAATACTTGCATAAAAATGTACACATGGTATGAAACTGTCAGGTTTTTTGGTACTATTATCTGCTACCTTGACAAATGTAACTGCAATAGCACATAATACACCATTATGGCACTAAGCCTTAACTAAGCTAATATCAACAGCTACAGTACAACCAAAGGCTTGTGGGGTATTGGAAATGAAGTGACCTAGGGGAAAACTATTCGGCTCAAACCAAACAGAGGTCAGATCTTCAGTTAAGCATGACTGTAAGGGGTGCTGAGGACTCATGTTGGGTTGGCAGATGTACCATCACAGTGGAAACCGTTTGGCACTGAGATACACAGTCAAACACTGCTGTGAGTCTGGCCTGAAACAGTTAGATAAGCATCAAGGCAAATGAGTGTGTGTGTGTATGTGTGTGTAGCCAACCTCGTAACTCCAATCTCAACTTATTGTCCAGCTTGGCTTTCAAACAGAAGACCTATGATTTTCCAAGCTGATCTGCTTGGCTTGGATTCATCTCTTGAAATGAATATTTTGTCACATATCATGCCAATTTTCTCATTTGTCAATCTCAAAATGCACTAAGGTTTTAGCTTATAGATTGTGTATTAAAAACTGAACTGAAAGTTTTGTATTTCTATGCCAAGTAAGTCTGTAAATAATTGTGGTAACAGTACGTTGCAATGCAGTAAGACCACTAACTTATGTTAAGCATCATAAGGTCAGACGAGGCCCATTTTAAAACAATCTATTGAAGCCTTTATTCTCCTACAGGATTAACTAAAGTCAGATTTCATGCTTTTATGAAGCTGACACATAACAAGGAAGTGAAAAAACAAAATGAATAAAAAAACAATAAGCATCTTGCCCCTTGCTGGATTTCTCTAGAATTAAAGTTCACAGATTCAACACTTCCTGTTTATGAGTCAATTCACTTCAAATACTGCATTCCTGTCCAACGTACCTACAGTAATAAATGAGATGCTGAATACTTGAAGCCACATCTGACTAAACCTGTGCAATACTGTGCATCAGCGTACCACTGCAGACTCAGATGTTACCGTCTACCTGATATAACAGAGGATACAGAAAGTCAAAGGTTTTCCAAATTAAAATGGAAGTAAAAACATCTACGAGTCAATAAGCCAATAATGAGTCACTGCTGCAATAAGCAACAGTGAGCGAGAAACTGCAAAATAGGATGGTGGTCAACCAGCAGAACTTCATGGTGGACCAGAACCACAGAATCATAGAAACACTAGATGCAGATGAGGTGAGAGAGAGAGAGCGAGAGAGAGAGAGAGAAAGAGAGGATTAATCACACATTTGGCCACTTCCTTCACATCTTCACTCGGGGGGTGTCCAGGCACTGGGTCTGATCAGGTTTAAAATGAACTGGTGGGTGGTGCACTCATCCTTTTCCCAATGTAGATCCTAAAAGCCAGTGTGGACATACAGCGTAAGTAATATAACTAGATGACCATGTATGTCTGTATCTGTATTTATTGGTATACAATACATTTGAAATGACATTGATGTAGAGCGAGGGATTGTGTGGGAACTCACCCCAGTCCCAGGGCCAGGATGTGGGTGAGCAGCAATGAGGGCATGAAGACTTTGATGAACTCTGCGGAGAAGACACCACCCTTCTTCATAACCCCCGTCTTCCTCATGCTGAGGGACACGGATCCAGAACGCTTCGGGTGGCGGAAATGAAACTCCCTGCAAGAGAGATTTTGTGAAATCAGATTCTATTATTTGGATCCACATTTAAACTTTCAAGGGCTTCCTTGTGTTAAACGTTTTAAGTTGTTACTTTCCTTTTCTCTGAAAATTAAAAGTACTAATCAAATTGCATTCTTACAGATATACTTTAGCTATATCAATGCATATGGCAGATGCTTTAAAACTACAGTCTGTAACTTTTGCCTCTGTAGTGCCACCTCTGTTTGAAACATAAAATTACGGGCGTATGTCAAAGTCAAATGAAGCCAAACTGACATTTCTTGGGAAATCGTACCTGACAGTCCAAATTCTAAATATGTATAAACTTATTTATGCAAATTGGGGAAATACAAGGAGACTATTTTAAACACCATGTCATGTTTTTTACCCCAAAAAGTTACAGATTTTAGCTTTAACTCAAATTTAATCAAACCTAGCTTACACTGTATTACAAGTATACATTTCAACTAATCAAACACCTTCATAATATGTTAGATAAGCACATGACGAGGTTTTAATTGATGTTGGTATATGATGAAACCTTATGCAGACTATCACAGTGCTGTTCAGGGTCATTCACACAAACATCTGCTTTAACACAAATACTGGTACTTACTTTGGGGGAATGTTTTCGGGCCGACTGGACCAGTCTGCCACCCAACTCTCCCCTTTATTCATCAGAATATCATCATCTCTCTCCTTCTCCATACTATCATCCTCTGACTGCGAGAAATGAGACAACATGAGACAAAAAGTGAGACAACATGAGATGACAAGAGAAGACAGAAGGCTGTGTTCCAAAACCTATTGGTCTACCTTTCTGTCCACTGCTGTTTCTATTGGTAGCACCTATGATAATGCCTCAAAATACTGTCTAGTTAGGCAGCATGGTAGTTGGGTCAAAGGCAGATTAATTTACTCACCTGACAATCTCTCTCGCTGGGCATCTCCACATCAAACATGATCTGTCCTTCATCCTGCTCAGGACTGTGAGGTCGTGGTGGGCTGTTTAAACACATGCAATGTTAAATAAACACCACAGAACAGCAAAAACAAGTTGCCAGAATAATGCATGAACTGATTTCTCCTCAAAAACTGCTGAAAACCGTTTCTCCTCAAACCTGTTGCAGGAGGAGCTGCTGGGGCTGGACTCATGCTGAGCATCCAGAAGAATCTTCTCCATGTCTCCATTGTGGATGGAGGATGATGATGGAACATGCTCCAGACCTCCAGTCAGGACCTCTTCTTCCTCCTGCACAGCCTCCAAGGCCTGTGGAGTCTGGGACTCGCCTTCATTCCCGTTCCCCAACAGGGAGGGCAAACTGAGGTTCTGCTGTTGAGAGTTTCCATTCATTTCCAGCTCCACCCAAGAGCCTGTGAAACATGACCTCATTTTTAGCACAGCTAAAAGACAACCTGTTTTCTAAGAATAAATGAGGCCTTAGTGCACGCGCTGCTGTGTTGACCAGGTGCAAACATGGGACACAAATGCATTCGGTCTGACCCTCATTGTTGCTAGGTAACACAGACAGCTCCCACGATGCTTCAATAATGAGATATGGAGTGATGCGGGCTCCTCCGTGACTTCTGAACATGGATCTTTGGCTAGATTCATCTGCTGGTCTGAAGCCAGTTCGGTTTATTAGTACTTTAAGTGGTTTGTTTTGTGGAAATCCCTAATCATAAGTACAAGTAATATTTGCAGTAATATGCTATTAAAATGCTCCCACAAGATGAAAATGCTATTACTATAATAGCAGGGACATTTAGTTCCCATAACATAAGGAAAACCAGAACCACTCACACAACGTGCAAGAATTCTGGCAATGAGTTTATGTTAGCTGACATCTTGTTTAAACAAGCACATTTTATTATGTTAATAAGACTTAAGTTGTCCACCTCACAGCCCACCACACTGAACTTCTGTGTTTGCCTTACAGGGCTGTTGCCATGTTGCCATGGCAAAACTTCAGCCCAGAATTACAATGGCTGCATCTCCAAGAGACAACTGATGTCACCCCACATCAATGCTGCAAACCTGTGACAGTTGTGCAGGTTGTTGGGGAAGTTTTCGTTTCATGAGTTTTGGATAATAAAATCTTATAGCCTTACACTGAAAAGAGGACAAGAGCAAAATGTCATATAAATAGATATTTGGGATAGCTCCGTAAGCAAGAAAAGCCTAGCAACCACACAGCAACACCCTGGTAACCTGTCACAAAACTTTAGCGTCATGGTTGGGAGAGGTTTGCAAAAATAATTCCAGCCGTTTGCTTTTTTGGTCATCCTGGCCACAGATCAGTGAATCTGATAACAACAGATGACTGCAGATCAGCGCGTACAGCTTTAGTTACCCAACCTGCTGCAGCAGATCTGTTAATGCACTGATCCCAGAACAGCGCTAATGGAATTCGCTGCAGGAGAAGAGATTGAGGGGGGAGTGTATTATGTAATCTCACACACATCCACAACCATTTGTGATTTTTAACTACAAATGCAATTGGCAGCATTTATTTTTAAACACCCACATCTGTTGTTTCTTTCAAGCTCCACAATGTGTGTGAAAAAGTGCATCCGCTGGGAATTGCTTTAAGAGAAGGAATTTGAAAAATGTTAAAAATGTCTTGGGGTTAAGGCCTCTTGATGTGAATATTGCATTAACAATGATTATTAAAACTGAACAGTACATCCCAAAGTAACTCAATATAATGCTACAAATACAAATGTGTTTACAAGCACACAAAACAATTACAATACAACAGCCTGCAACTGAAACAGATGTACAAAGCTACACCAATGCAGGCCTTGTCCCTAGACAACAAAAACTGTAGTAAAACTAAAGCTATTATTCAATGCAACAGCAGCCGTTCAGAAAGACACAATAAATAACACAATGTCATAATGTTCATGAATCTGTTACGCTGTTTAGTGATTCAAGGATCCTCCCATCCGTCTCCATTTTTTCTCTGAACCGTCTTCGCCTTGTTTTGATATCGCTTAAACCCCGCCCCCGCGTCGCACGAATATCCTGCGCAACCAACGATTGGCTGGCGTCCCATCAATCAATTCGAGCTCCCGGGCAACGACACAACGAGACCAGCCGAAAAGCGTCCTCATTGGTGCGCGCACTTAAAGTCCCGCCCCTCATCCCCTCCCGCGCGAGGGAGGAGGAAATTCCTGCCATTGAGCGATACGAGACAATAGAGATCGTGTAACGGCGCATTAAAGCGCTACAGAAATAAAACAAACCCGCACAAACAGCGAAAGCTACAAAACGAGCTTTTCTTGCACGATCAGCGACGGGGTTTTACCGTTGAGCGCCGGTTCTTCATTGTTATTCAGCTGCGCGGCGGTTGCGGTGGACATGTTTCCTCTCCAGTCACTCGCGCCCGTCAACACAGCGCGCTCCCGTCTGCTTCCAGGGCGCGCGCAATCGCGTTTACTGCCGCCGAGTGGCCCCACCTGAACGCACGTGTGACGTCACCAGCTTCGGACCATAAGGCCATTTAACGTCGTTGCCCATTTGTAATGCTAATATACGTCATTAAAAAGCGCATTATCACCATGCATTGCATTTTCATATTTTCTATAATGTGACGTATATCTGTACAGTTGTCACTTTTCGTCTGTTTTTCTGAATGCAAACATTGCAAAAAGCTATAGAAATAAATGTGTTACCTTTTCAAAAATCTGATAGTATTGGCAACAACATTTTTACTGTATAATGATTTAATCCAAATGATGGTAACAGGTGGTAATACAACCACTCCAATTGCAAGTATTTTGCCATTTACATCAGTCTCAGATAAACAGTTTCTCTATAGAGTTCATGGCACCCTCCATATTTATCACTCCATCAGTTCACTAATCACAAAGTCCCAGAATAACGCTGGCACGGATTCATTTTTGGACGTTCCAGTTTGCTCTTCCTCCCTCAAATGTGAGGCAGATTTAGGAGCGATTCCGTAACTCACCAATCTGCTTTGTAACAAGCTGACATTTTAATAGTTATTCCCTAACCAACTACCAAACAACAATCTGAACAGGCTGAATTTTCAGTCTTAAAATTAAGTTTATTTTACATTTGGGTTTTACAACTATTAGGATAAAACAGAACATAGTTCAGGGTTTGTTCATATACAGCAGGCCTGATCTCCATGTAAACACTCCAATTTTACATAATCATTCTGCACCAATCAACAGCTCATAGACAGTAACATGACTCCATAAATGCACTGAATACTGTTAAGGAGAGTTAGATTTCTGAAAATTCATATAAAAATATCTAGAGCATTCTTTCCACCTCACGAAACCCATTTCATATTAAAAGCTGCAAAGAAAATGACACACAAGATGCCGGAGTCAAAAGACATTATAAAACATGCACATTTGCATAAACATTTAATTAAGTCTTAAAACATTTGTGTCTCTCTACAAAACAATAAAAGAGACCAATTAGCAAGTCTCCATCTCACAAAGACTAAGATATTGCATAAAATTAATGCCACAATTAATTACCCATTAAGGACTTTATCTGAAATAATGTAGCTATTTAGGAACCCTGCATCAAGTGAATTGCACTTGTGGACAAATTTCAGGCATTAGACTTTGTTTCCGGTGCAGAATATTTACTGGCGCACCAGGCCTGAGTTAAGAACCGATGAACGCTTAAGGGAGATTAGTGCTTGAGGAATTTTACCTTGATACAGTAAGGTTTTGTACACTTAATGCAGCGTTACGATTATGCCATCTTATCAAACAGGACTCTGTAGGTCATGATCTGTTCAGTTTGGCTGAGTGTTTGAGATATGATGAAATAAATCAGTGAGGAATTTCGTTTAAAGCTAAAAAAGGCAGGTCAACAGTAAAACAACAACAACAAAAAAAAACAACATACAAAACAAAAAAGCAAACCCAACCGAAAACAGCAATGCAACTAAAAATCTGTTGCTTCAGTCTACAATGTATCAGTTAACATAATAATCCAAAGGTTTTCTCAGACTACAGTGTTTAATACTAGTAACACTATAAGATTCAGGAGAGAGTTTGTGCATGGATACTAGATTAGAACAAATCCCATCTAACTCCTGAAGCTAGAGACTAACCGGTTTAAAATTCCTGATTCGGTTTCTCTTGGAAAATGTAAAGGTTATTGACGGTTGCCAAGGCAACAATGTTATCCTGAGGATGCCAGGAGGTATAAAGGATCTTTCGGCTGAAGTCTAGGCAGTCCACGCCGATCTCGTTTCTCTTACGCCTGCTTCCCGCACACACCCGCCAGGTCTTGAGTGGGCAGCCGAGGGAGCAGTTTTCCCAGGATGCCTCCAGGGTCACATCCTGCTGGATGTCGCGGTTGAACATTCGGAAAAAGTTGTTGTAGGATCCTGTCATGACCTCACTGTAACAGACAGCAGACATGCAGATGTTTATGAAAAAACAAACAAACACACATCATAAAAATAAAAACTAATTTTTATCTATACAAACAAACAGAAGTATTGTGGTCAAATGTAACTTAGAAAGAGGACCATTTTTCAGAAACTAGCATAGACAGACACTAGCATAAAAGCATTGGTATGAGGCTGTCTGGCGCTACAGCTGTGAAGACGACCACTGTGATGCACCACTGTGTTGCTTTTATCATCACCGGAGATGCTTTCGGACTAGCTGAATGTTAGCTAAACACTGACAGCTACAAGAAAGGCTAAACTCGTATCAGATAATCCTTCCACCATTACAGAGCATGACTCACACCTTTAAAACATCATCTCACCTGTCATTGCCACCCCAGCAGCATTCAAACTTATCAAAGATACAGTCGTTCTCATAGAGCGAGCACAGTTTACTCCTGAGATAACCGTGAACCTGTGGAGGGGAAACATACTCGTGTCACATCAGTTTAACATATTTGAAGTACAAGGCAGAAGAGACAGACTCCTAACTTTATAAATATTACAAATCCTGGACTTTTAAAATATTACAGCCCATCTCAAGTGCAACCAGTGGGTAATTACGACTGTAAAGATCTAACGTCTTATGATTGGGTCAAGACACTGAAACATTAGCGAAACTGTCACTATATGGAAGTCCCTATATACCACAAAAGATACCAGCAGCCATCTAGTGGCCAAACTTGTATCTAAACAGCTTTGATTTAAAAATCATTCCTTTCTGGTGTACATACAATGTAAACCAAAACCATAACTATCAGCATTATTAGTGCAAACAACAGAAACCCAAACACAAACGATCCCATCATACCTGGTAGGTCTCCACTGGTTTGCTCTCCATGTGCAGGTCCCAGATCTTGAGGGTCAGATAGTCTCTGGTCATCATGTAACGTCCACTGTGGCTGAACTTGACGTCCGAGATGGATGAGATGATTTCAGAAAAGAAGGAGCGAGTGCTGGGGTCCTCTGGTTCCTCAAACACTACAACAACAAACAAAATGTTTTACTAAAACAAATGTGGTTCTTGCACAACTTGACCAACAACGAACACAAACTATTCTGGAACTCAAAGCTGCAGTCTGTGAGAAATGAGAAGCTAGAGTCTGTACTAACATTTTGAGTGTTGGTCACACAGGGCGGAGGCCCTCATGTCGCACAGCCGCACAGATCCTTTACTGCTGCCGTAGACGAAGGTGTTGCACTGGAGAGGGTGGAACTCTGATGCTGTGATCACTTCCGTCAGTTCCTCCATGTTAGCCGGCTTAATGTCAACAATGTCTGAGAGCGGTCCGGGGTTAAGGGGTAAAACATCACCAATTGTTTAGCTAACAGCTGTCTGTTATGTTGCTTTGATGCCGTCACAATGTGCAAGATTAACAAGATTTTTGCATGAAGTCTGGTCCACTATGCAGCTTATTCATTAATTAGGATACTGAAGCTTCGGTCGGTGAAGTCCAGGTGCCATAGATTGATCCGGAGGTCATCAGCGGAGAGATACGTCTCATTGTCACTGTTGACTGAGATGGAGTTGATGTGGTACGTATGAGCGTTGGCATACACCCGCCGAGGACTCGCTTCCACCATTAGATCCATGGGCTGGAATACCGGAACCTGCGAAGAGTCAACCGCACCATCATTCAATAAAACACTCATGATAAACAGATAGCAGCACATTCTCTGAGAGAATCTGTGACCATGGACACACCCGTAGCGTCGTCAGAGAAGATGGATGTCGGTAACGGCCGTCCTCCTCTTTCAGGTTGTATCCCTCAGGTCTCTTGTCCCGCTCACTGATCTTCCAGAGCTTGATGGTTTTATCTACATACAGGAACACGATGAACCCTTCAGAGATCTCCAGGTGTGGATTAGTTAACTAGAGACACGCTCCTCTACGGTTTAAGAACCATAATATACTCACATGTTTAATATACCCTGTTTTAGAATTTCACAGCTAACAGAGTATTTTGGTAAAATATTTTGGAATATACTTTAAATGCGCTGGCTAAGACCAACTGTATCTTGTTGTGGTAGCCTGACACAACACAACTCTGATGTATGGTCAGTCAAGTTGAAGTTTTACAGGACATTTAGGAATGATTAATTATTTGTGCATTGATGCATTGAAACGCAACAGTTAACCTGTTCATTGTGTCCATCATCTCACCGTTTGTTGACAACAGAAAGTGTGCAGCATTTTTCTGAGGAAGCCAGCGGATCTTATTTATCTTTTCCTCAATTTCCAAACTCTTCAGATAATCAAACTCCGGCTCGTGACTCTGGAACGTGCTGTAGACGTTGTACTGCGCCCGACACTGTGGGAGGCTTTTATTCTGACAAAAGACACAGAAATGTCACATGATAAATGTTTTAGTGAAGACAAACCCTGGGTCTTGCTGAGGCCGTTGACCTGAAAAGCCCAAAATTTAAAAATATGACTCATTTTTTTCACAAAGGTTGTTTTCCCTGAGGTTTATTTCACAAAGGTTTTAGAAATCAATAATTAGCCCACTGGAGTCTGGATTACTTTTATTTTGGATGTGGGTTTTGGAGCTTTACATTCCCTGCCATTATAAAGCTGTGATAACCCAGGACATTATTTAACATAACTCAGATTGTGTTTGGCTAGGATGACTTGAAAGTAAGTTTTAGGGTAAGAAAATGACGTGGGTTCAAACTGACACAAGACAAAATAAATACTGACAATTTTAATTATAGCAGCCTGTCCCTTTAATGTAGTAAGTGGTGGTCTAGCAGTTGTCTAACCTCTTGTTCTTGCTGGAAGATCACTATTCTCCCACCTCGGTCTCCAGTGGCCAACAGCTCCCCAGAATGATTGAACTCCACCGCAGAGATGATGTCAGCTGAACACACACACACAGAGAGAGAGAGAGAGACACACACACACACACAGAGACACACACTGAATAACTGGAAAAAGAACCATATTGCTTCACTGAATGTTTCTGAGATAATAAGAGACTTGTGTGCGGGTGTGGGCGGCAGAGCCTGGCATTAAAGGAATCTCGGGCATCTGTACTCACAGTGCCATCCAAAAGACCCCCCCACCCCAGCACACCCTCAGAATAACACACTCTTTCTCTCTCTCTTCTCTATCTGTCTGTGTGTCTGTCTGTCTCACGGGTTATTGTGGCAGGCAGCAGCCTGGTGCTGGGCAGTGTCATGTTCTGACTCAACCCAGGGGGTTCGGAAAAAAAGACCCTTTATGCCATCAACAAATTCTCATTTTAGTCTTATTTTAATAAACCTCACGCAATGTATTTTGTCTCATAATCTGTGTAACAGAAATCCATTTCTAAATATTATAAAAGCAAAGCAGACATTACAGTCCACACCCAGTAACTTTAATGGCTTTCTTCATTCACCATCACACGGTATTGATTTTTAACAACTTTATAAAGTCTACACACAAAGACACATTTCCATTGGATAAAATATATTAAATTATAGTTCTTGGCAAAATGGTTATTAAAGTTATTGTAACAACTTCAAAAGAGTACAATTATTCTACAGTAGATGTAAAAAAAGTTTCTGAAAGTTTACGTTGATGAATTCATATTCATGAAAACTTTATGTTAGCAACACGGTTATTTGGAAGTAAGGAGAAGAAGTTGTGATGCTGCGGTTACCAAGGTAAACCAAAGATGCGTCTTACCTTCAGCTACGTCATCATCCACGGCACCTTTGACCTGGGAGAGACACCAGCAGCTCTTACCGTCTCCATCTCCTGAAACCGTAGAGAGATTCAGACTGTATGTCCAACAGGAAGACCACATTGACGACCCGTCCCTTCCACTAACCAGATATTTCTTAAACTATGTATTTATACAGTCCGTAGTTGACAATTAGCAGTAAGATTCACAATAGGAAAATATTCCATAGATTTGCATGTATGTGGAGGAGAGCGGTGGTTTATGTCCGCGTCCCGAGCAGTGTGTCCAACATCTGATGACATGCACATACACGATCACACAGAGGTGGGACATTATTTCCATATCGGCTGCTTGTGCAATCCTGAGCCAATTCAGATGCAACGCTGAAACAAATCATTTGCTAGCCGTGGCATCATTGTAAGGATTTTCATCCACGATGCCACGTGCGATCACAATAAAACTCGGTTTCAACGCCACGCGCGGCGTAACATAAGCGTGCATTACGCAAATGCAATGGATGTAAAGTTGCACGTACCGTCCATGCTGGGATGGATGAAAATCAAACCGAGGCCTCGTTATTTTCCGCGTTCTGTGTTGATTTTCCAGGCGTCTTTTATCCTACGCGGCTACTGCGGGGAAAACCAGGATTACTATCATCTAAACGAGCGTGAGACGGTTGTTTGATTTCATAGTTCCCTCCGCAAGATGAGCGTTTAGCACGTCTATCAAACCCGCACAGGAAACATTTCCCACACGCGCGTTGGATGTGCGTGGTGCGGTAACGTCACGAGTCACGCATAAAGCTCCACAGCGACCACGTGCGGCCATCATCCAGACCCCCGGTGACAACACGTTGCCATAGCAACCCGTTATTTTAGCTAATTCTGTATCGATATTACGTGCTAGCGTGTTGCTAAAAGATTTGCTTTTTAAGAAACGACGCGACATAGCAATAAAATAAAGATCGGGTTGCATTGTGAATAATTTCACTACTTGTCTATATGCGTGTTTTTTAAGCGCCATTTTAGTTAAATTTGTTACATTTATGATAATTTGTTAAATTTGTGATTTAATAGTGGACTAAATTTGTAGTTTGTCTCACACGCGAGTCACGGTGTAAAGAGACGCACGCGCGGGTCGCGGTGTCGAGGTGGATTGTGGGATTGAAAGCGGCGGTCGTCGGAAAAGTTAATTTTTTGTCTATTTACAAATGAGAAACGAAGTAACTTTTCATCCAGTTTATGATTTGAGGTGAATATTTCCTTTTACTACGGCGGATTCAGCCCCAGCGATGGATCGTGAGGTAAGAAATCACAGGTGCGCTGCAGGTGTGACAATGTAAAGAGACTCCATGTGTTTGTGAATAACTAACTTGTGATTTATATATGCTGAGTATATATGGATGTATAGATATATCTTACATTAACCCTAGCATTGTGCTGTTGTTTGTACACTGGAGGCACACGTTGTTTGTGTTAGAGGACATGCAGAAGTTGATAGATGGATTGTCTCATAGATGGATGGACTGATGCATGGATAGATATTTAGGAAAGCATTATCATTTATTCTTACAGTTTTAGTATTCTTGAATGTGTGTGTATCTGTATACACGTATTGTTTTGCAAATAATGCAACAATTTGCACCACCATCGGTTTAAACTAAGGCTATATAAATAATTGTCAGTCCATCTCTGAGCCATTATTTGTTGTTTTTCTCTTTATACTGATCACATGGTCATGTAGCCCTGGACCAAAAGCTCTTTTTGTCTGTCATTGATCTACTGTGGATCAAAACAGAAGCTTTGATTTTCATTATAAGTCCCTTGAATATAAATAGCAAGATTATGCAAATTAAATGATTTTAAGCAAAGGTTTTGTTCAGAATGAAACTTCATACCTTACTTATTCTTAAATTTTGTTGACACCTTTTGTGTGTTTTATGTTGATGTGAATAGAATTGAGGGGTCTTAGGATCGGCATAGATTTGTGATTTATTTATGCATGTGCTTTGAGGAACATTGTCCAATATTTAGTCTTTGATATTTGACAATAACATGCAAACATGGTGCATCCTGCAATGAGAATAAACACTTATAATGGAGCAATCGCAGGCCTTGCAAGTAGATGGCAGTCTCTCCATACTGACTGAACAAAACTGCACTCGCTCTCTCTGGCAGCTGAGCTGCTTTAACTTATCAATAATTGAATAGATAATTAAGACACGTTTAACAGAAATGTAAGACTCACAGTCCTGGTTATTCCCCTGCAAGGGTTTTGCTAATGATTACTGTAGATCGCTAAATTAAAATCCAGGAAATATTGCCATTTTTCAAGCCCTGAAATCAAGACTGTTAAAATATTAATGCAATAACTAGCATGAATGCATAAAGATTATACGTAGGTTAAAGCTCAGCTTTGTTTTTTACCAAGTAATGAGATGATGTTTTTAAAAATACCCATGAGATTAAATTGGGATTTAATGTCTCTTTGTTGGCTTCTATAGGCTAATTGTATTGTAAACGCTGATAAACTTCACTTTCAGCAGATATACACTTTTAATAAGCATCTTTTTAGTTGGGGAAAACAAAATTATTGATCATTTTGCCCAGTGCAGATATTTGTCAAGTCAATTATATTTGTCTAGCACTTTTTCTAATACATATTTTTACCTTTTTTTTCTAATACATATTTATGAAAGATTTTGTTCAGTGAGCAATTTAAAGGCAAATGTGGTTCTATCACCTATGATGAGCTAAACTCCCATAGACCAGCAATAATAGGACGGACTCGGGCATGTCCGATATTTAGCAGCCAAAATATCATGAGCCTGTGGGATGTTTGACTTGGGCCAACATGCAGTTACCCGGCCAACATGCAGTTACCCAGCCAACAACAATAGGTTGTAAGAACATTTCCTTAATGTCTCTGTTAAGTAAATAAAACATGTAATAATTTTTGATAAGTGTGAATGTTTATGAATCATTATCCAACGTTCTGAAAACGTTCCCTCTTTTGCTGGGTACTCAGAACACTTTAGCAACTGCATAGCAAAGTGCCAGTAACTTCTCAGAAGACCCCAGCATCATGGTGGTGAGTTTTATACAGGGAAATGTAAAATCTAGTTTAGTATCTGTTTTTAGCATCTAGCCTGTATCTTTCATTCACACATGGATGGCACACAAACAGCAGATGGTAAGAGAGGGAGCGCATACCTTCATAACCTGCTGTGCTGTGTTAGAATAAAGCAGAAATGCCTGCAGTTTGCCCCACTATATGCAGAAAGATCTCAGGCGTGGCCTCCTGCCAGTGGCTACCCATATGTCACGTACTTGCCCGTACTTACCCAACATAAATTTAGCAAGCTTTACTTTGATTAAAATATAAATCAGAATTTATGCTCTTTTAAGGGACACCATTTCATCAACACGGATAAATACGAAGAGAAGAGGAAAATAGAATGATAGTTTAAAAAAGTCGTGACATCAAAATTGAGAGTTTTGTAGCTTTTAGTTCACGTCTGTTAGCTTTGAGGTCATCTATATGCAAATGTTCTCTTATGAAGGTACAATAAGGGACAAAATTCATTTTTAGGAGAGTTAAATTGACTTTATTTTTCTGGGAAAGCAGAGCAAAAATAATGATGACTCGTGGTGCACTCAGGGGTGTGTCAGTTTATTGTCCAAGTAAATGCATAGCATGTTTAGAATAACAACATCAGTTCTTCCTGTTTTAACAGAGGATGGAACAATGCGTTTTGCATGTCTCTTCATAGTATGTTTAAGTTCTATTTAAGTATCTCATGAAATGTCTTCAGTCATGCAAATTTTGAAGTAATCGTTGGCTGTACTTCCAAAGGTTGCCAGTTATTGGTCAGTTGTAATTGCTTAAATTTCTCAGCATTATGTTTCACCCATGACGTGCATGTAGCATAGCAACAGGTATAGCGCTGTAGTCCTCCAATTTGCAGAGAAAAGTGGACGGGTCTTTTATGAGAGAATTTCCTGTAAAAACAGAGACCTGCTTTTGCCACACAAATGAATGCTGTATATATTTCCATGATTCAAGAGCACAGAAGGTTGGGACAACGTTCTAGTAAAATTGTTGTGATGCCAGCATGAATAACAAATAGAGAATACGCTTTACTCAGCAAAACAGCTTCATCATTCTTATAATCCAGTGCCTGACACAGCTAAAGGATTTTAGCACGCTCGGGTCTGTTTGTTGTGTGTAAGCAATACGCTGTAGGTTCGAATAAGATGCTCTTGCATAAATATTAGATTTACCTTTAACTTTATAACTAACATGCACATTAACTCTCTGGGGCAGTTAGTTAGTTATGGCCTATTGGTTAGAGTTGGATTGTAACCAAATAGTCACCAGTTTGCACAGGATAGGCTAGCAGGTCACTTTGACTAATCAATTCACTTTGCAAATTAAATCATTAAGCTGTGGTGTAAAAACAGGATTTAACACGGAGCCATTTCATAAAACCTTCCATTAATCTTTAAATCAAAGTTACAGATGCCTGCGATTCTATATAAATATTGTATATAGTTTTTTAAAGTTTTATTTTTCTGTTACCGCTATTGAATTCTGCAGGCTGTCCGTCTATTTTGAACCGATCTCACAGGCATTCATGTGGGATGGTTCAAGTCCAGCGGCATGACAACAGTCTATATCATGCTAGTCAGAGCTAATGTGTTGCTACTGAAGCTAAGCAGAAATATCTGTGCAAAAGCAGAAATCCATAGAGGCCAGGGAGGACTAAACACAACCTGTATAAGTAGGTGAGTCAAAGGGCTCGAGGGCAAGTGTTAGTAATTACCCACTAACAAACTGATGATAGTGTGAGTTCCAGGTTGGAAGACTCTAGACAGTCAATTACTGAAACAAATCAATGGAAAGGCAGAATATACAGAAGACCTGCAGCTGTTGGTCTGGAGAGACTGTTGGTCTATGCGTGTCAGTGGCTTGTGTTTGTATGTGGGGAATTTGTTGACATGTAACATTTGTTTAACATTTGAACAGTGCTTAACATTGCTCTGTTCATTGTCGGTTATAGAGGACGGGCTAATTTAAATGCATAAATCTATCATGAATTTTGGCAATAAATATAAAACATGCAATGAAACGTGATCGGAAGGATTTTTGCACTTTATTGACGCTGCATCATAAAATAAACCGGTAAGAAGTAAATCATTGTCACTCGGTTTTGACAATCGAACACTAGGAGGCGGGCTCTATAGAAATTCAGTCTTTTGATTGGTGCATCTGCTTGGGTCATGTCTAATTCAACATGGCTGTTTTAGAGGTAAATTGTAGAGGTAACTATTTCAGACAAACAGTTTTAGCTGTTGGTGAAATGGAGGATACTGAAATGTATTTTAGACGTTAACTGACACATTTTTGTCTGGTTTTGGTGCAAACTTTTAAGAGAGGATGAATTCAGAGCTTCTTAAATGAAATGAGCTGCTTTCTGTAGTTTGTACTTTGAATGAATCTCTGTAAACCATAAAATCAACTGTTAGCTGGTTTTTTATTGTTTGCAGACACTGTGACAGAGAAGAAATTTTACATTTTAATAGTGACTTTTTTATGTCAATGATATAATTCAATAATAAATTACATATATTTAATGCCATAGTTAATTATTTCTAGTTGCACCTAAACAACAACAGAATATTTAGCTTTTAAACTGTATAAACATTTGTCATTTACAGCTGCAGTCCATAACTTTTTGCTTAAAAATAAATCAGTTATTGAACAAGTACATGACAGGTTAGCATTCAACACAATCTCGTACCTTATTCTGATTCACAATGGTGAGTTTATATGATAATGATTTATAATTTAATCATTAATATTGTATGAGCTGTTGTAATTTGAGCTGTCGGGTCTAATTTAATGGGAAATATTTATCTCTAAACGGAAAGGCAAAGATCTAGCTACTGTATTGCCTCTATTGCAGTAGTGATGCATTTGTAGCTTCTTATAGCTGTTGAAAAAATCACTCTACAGGTACCCTGCAGTTTTTATTTTAAACAGAGATGGCAGTAGAGAGACAGTGAGAGGGCTCTTTTATCCACTTAGCAGTATGACCACTTGAAAGATCATAGCAAGGGTTACAGTACAGGCTAACACTTTAGCAACTCCATAGCAACACCTTAGCAACCACTACACTATGGCATTGTGGCAGTGTTATATTTACTTTTATCTCTTTAGAAAATGCAAAAATGTAGTTTTTTATTATATATTGATACACTGATGCCATGTATGTTCGTAATCAAAATATCAATTTAATTTCATATTTTAAAAGTATCTGCCTTGGTATTTTTGTTCCTCATGTTTCGTCATTCAGATTGAATGATATAAAAAGTTAAAATAACAAAATAAAGAGTTTTGGAAGTATAGACAGCAGGAAGTAAAAACATGGTCTTTACCAAACTAGCAATGTGAAGACTGTCTCTTTTCTTCAGTTATTTAATAATGCGAAGCAGTTTGCAGCTACTTATGTAACACGTTTGCCATTCAACAGCTCAGAGAACATGTTTCAAATGTCAACCTGTTAGTCCTATTCATCATGTGATTGTGTCATGTTGTGCAGGGCTGACAGCTTTTAGCATTTTATTCCTGTGGGTTGAAATGACCCGAGCTGCTATTAGTGTAACACGTCAGATCGGAGGGAAAAAGATAAATATCACGCAAACCTGTGGAAAATACTGCTCAAATCCATCTCTCCAGCTTGCCTTCCCAGATTGATGCTTGGGCAGATTGGCTGACAAGCCAGAAAAGTGTCTGATTTGACCTGATGACATCATAATGGGCATCATTTCACTCTGTCTTGATTGGTGGGAGAGGGTAACAAACCGTCCAATTGGCCCTTTTCCCTTTTTCATTGCTGTCCCTCATTAAACAAGCAGAATTCATGACTGATACCAGCCATTAACTGCCCTCGAACAGCAATGGGGGGGGAGATGTAAGATTAAAACATTATGCAATGTCATTGTCCAATCTGATTAGTCGACACTGCTGTTATCTCCGCAAAGTAAATTAGTTCATTCGGTAGATATGTCAGTGGGTAATATAAAAAGGAAATTAAAAATGGCTGGGCTCTGTCTCATTCTCTCATGTCCTACGCTTTAGTCTACCAAATCACACGCTTGGCTCCCGTTGAGGCGTTTGATTGGTTTGCTGTGGTGTTGGAAAGGCGAGTGTTCGCAACGGCCGGTTTGTATTGCCACAGACAACTGGTGTTTCTCTGCTGAGCAGCAACATGGATTGGCAAGCCATGTAGTTTAGGCCCACGGATATCATAAAAATCATAGTTATGTGGTGTCGGCGTTTTGGCTTCAGTTTTCAGTTTGAAAATCTTTATAGTCTTCTATTTTTAATTAAATCTAATAGGCCTTGGATGTAAAGTCAATAAATGTTTCATTCAGAAATCAAATTCCACAAATCTACAGCCCAGACTGGTCATGTGGAACAGGGGGAAGAATAGACCCCTTGAAATTGCCCATTTTAGTGATATTTGGTAAATGTTTCATTTTCTTTATTAAACTCTTATGAGTCCAGATGGTCTGATAAATGAAGGCTGAATTTAATTTGTGATCAAATTGTCAAAATTGTTTTCTAATAAGAGAAAATAAGAGAATACAGCAAACAAGGGGAAGATAAAGAAATATGCAAATTTGTTACCTGAAATGACAAGTGTTTTTCTGACTCTAAAGGGAAAAGTAGATGGTTTTAAACGATTGTGGAAGTTTAACTCGTATGTCGTTTTTGAAATCTGTGATCCACCATATTTTTAAGTGAAACAGGATCAGTCAGAATGATTAGACCTGATTAATCGAGACCTGAGTGTGATTTGATGGAGATCTCAGTTGTGTTTTATCTGGGTATCAACTTTGTCACAGATTTTTTGGAAAATTGTTTAGGAAATGAAAAGAGAATGGAGCTGTAAAATAAACATAGATTGTGACAAAAATACTCAAATTTGAGTGATGGTTCATATCGAAACCATAAGTGATCTTGCAGATTGCAAATGACTTGTCAAATCTTTGCATAGTTTGTGATGAGATTTCTTGTGAGATTTTTGTCTTCAGAAGAAAATTTGAGACATATGAGACTTAAGCAAGCAAGCTTCCATTTGCTCCCTGTTTAATCTTATTGCTGTCTAGGAGAAAAAAATGAGACATTAAAGAGATCATCTGTGATCTTGGTTAAATGGCTATGGGAAGCAAGTTTGGGTAGCATATTTTGTAGTTGTTTGATCATTTTAATGAATTAACTCTAAAACTGTGAAAGCTAATTGCTAGTTGTAGTGAGAAAGACGTTCCCTCCAGACATTACATATAGCCCGTATCTGCTAATCTGATTTAATTTCTATCAATATTCTTACAGTATATCAAACACTTCTCTCGTCTTCATCAGCGCGATTCTCGTGGCTCACCTACATACTAGCGAAATGAAGTCTTCCCACTTCTTTAATTGAAATGAATGAGATGAAAATGAGTTAGATCGCAAGACGGAAGTTAAACAAACAGTCTCTGACATCAGGTGAGGTTGTTATATTCTTAATAACATTACAGAAACTATGAACACAATAACAGCAGCAGTCAGGGACAATAAAACTCAATAACGCATCTGACGGATATCAAAATGGAATTTGAAAAGCACCTGAAATAATTGTTTTTCACCTCATTATATTACCATCATCTCTCCAGGGACGCTCACATTAGATCCAAAGGGTTCATGTGGACTCGGGTTTAATTTCTGCTAGATTCAATATTAACTGTTTAATTAACACAGCTGAAGCGCATTATTGAATTGGAAATAAGATCTACGGCGAGGTAACCCCGTTGGTCCGCTGCAGATGAATGCAGAGGGAGCATAAATGAGCTAAATTAAGAATCAGGAAGACACAGCTGTTGTCTGCAAAGACGGTCTCTCAGGAGACCTGAGGCACCTTTTAGGAGCAAAGGAGCAGAAACGGGAGGTTTTCATGTCAGAAAAGATGACTCCGCCACGCGTTTATAAATCTGCCCTATTTTTTCCAAAACAGCCTGGAAAAAGCTGATATTGTGTCGTTTTTCCTTTTTGCACACCTCTTTTGCAAGCCCAGAATGCCCTCTTCAGCACAGTGGCGGTTTGTTTGATGGCGTAAGATGATGAAATCCTACTTAGACTTAATGCTGAAGTCTGGACTTTCCAGGATGTTTAAAACTTTATCCTGTACCAGCTCAATATGTAGTTGTTGTTGATCTTTTTGAAATTTGTAAAGCTTTCAATACGTTTGAGCATTTGTTTGAGCGTTAGGTATGGTTACGCTGACTCTAATGGAGTGAGATTTGGGTGGGACCTGTACCATTTTGTGTGTGTGTGTGTATTCATGAGCTAAATTACACACACACGCACACACACACACACGGAATAAATAGATTTATTCCACTTTAATTAGTTATTGGTATCAGGATTCAATTGGCAAAAGAAAACGCATCTGTAAAAAAATATTATATTCCGCCTTTAACTCACATACTATTGAATATCATTGAAAACCTCTTTTTGCCACAGTGTGGGAACTTTCTCTGGCAGACAAAGGCTTGTGTTTCAACATGGGGAGTATTCTTAGAATTGTGAATGAATTGAGGAACCGGGTTTAGAAATGGAAAGGTCTTTCATCAATTTGAAACAAATGAAGGCTTGAGGGTTTAAATGGACCGTGCTTCAATGCTGTGTCAAGATAAAGAAATTATGACAGAAATATATTACTTTATACTATAAACTATGTGACCTGCTTCATCATTCTGAGTCACACAATTTAGGTTTTATGCACTAAGTCCAATATCTGCACTGGAAACATAACAAATTTATCATTTAAATGTGAAACCCTTTTTATTCACAGTGTGTTTCAGGGGACCTGATGGAGCGGGTCAGAAGATGGACAGAAATGAGATCTGACTCCATTTTTAAAACTGGAGACAGTGTGAATCCAAATGAACTGGATTCTTTTTCACTCACTTCACTTCTTGGTCCAGTTTAATAAGTCAGAGTTTCTTTTTTTTAAGAAAACTGAAGTGTAAAAGTTTTGTGCTGTCACACATTATCACACAAGGGAATCTGAGCAGAAGGACATCTAATTGTACATGATTGTGCATGATGTCTGAGAGAAGACAGAATAATTACATCTCCAAGAGTTTCAAACAGATGGCCTCATGAAAATTAGGCTGCGTTTTCACAAACTTCACACCACCTAACCTCATGTGCCCGCCTCTCAAAATTTCATGACTGTTTTCTTTTATTGGTTTGAATAAACGCACAATTTTTAACCCTCTCCCACTAGCAGTGACACTCGGTAGGAAGAATAATGAACAACAATGTCACCTTTCTTGTCTTTAAGGATTTGTGTCATTTGCATAACCTCAGTGCCCTCAGCCAATCATGCGTGTCGAATATTAGAATGCGCCTGCTTTAATTATCCAGTCTAGATTCTGCGTCCTTCATTCTAAGGGCACTGTCTTCAGTGCCCTTGACTTGGAAAGCTCTTCAGACATATTTTTGGGTTCGAAAGTCCAATTAGATCGCCCTTAACACACAATTAGCATTGTCACAACAGCATAAAGTTTGGTTGATATCAGTACTAGTAAAATTGCACGGTTTTCTGTACAAATTTGGATGCCACGCCAAAAACAAATATGGGCAAAGTATTGGGCATATTGTTTATTTATAAGGTTAAATTTGAATATAAATATTAGCAAAATAAAACAACAGAATGTGGTTTTCAAGTCAAATTTTCTCAATTAGGAAAACGTTGCTTCAAGTTCTGTAATTTTAGACAATTAGGAAATTCAGACGATCAGTAAATTAAGTACAAAGAAACAAATTACTAGCAAACAAACATCATAAAAACAATAAATAACAGTGTGTCAAGCAGACACTTAACAGCACTATAAAGTAAACATTCAGAAAAAAACACACACAAAAGTAATCAAATGGCAAATTAAACTTGTTAAAGTATTGGCATGGTCTCCGCTGAATAATAATTAGATCTAATGCGTTAATATTGATTCAGTGCTGTCAGGTTTTGACTGAGATACATCTGTAATTAAAATGAGGTTTACAGCTTTTTTCTCCTTTAAGGGAAGGCAAAGCAGTTTCAGAGGCTAGCAACAGCATGTTGGCCTTTACAGCAAAAGTTCTGCCCTCTCTTAAAGGAGAAAAACAAACTTGAATCTGAACTTTGAGCTTGCGTTGGACAGCAATCTGATTTCAGCTACTTTATTAAGCCAGAAACTGTTTTTTTTCTATTTCATTATTTCATTTTTTAAGATTAACATTAACAGTGGGCTTCAATTGCACTGCAGGATGTATTGCAATCATTTCTTTTTTATTTGTTTAGACATTTTTTTGTTTACAATAACTCAGGGCAGGTATTTTAAGCGAATGTGTTTGGCAGTTCACTGGTGTGTTGTTTGTGTACGGATCTTAGCATTTGAAAGCAGACAGCTGCCAGTCACAATACTATAGCAAATGAATTCAGTACTACTTATACTTTATAGAGACTGATGTTTTTTAAGTATGCACTAGTTACTGAAGAACTTTGTGTTGTTGGCCTCCATGTTTGTGTTTCTTAACAACCTTGCATATGTGTGATAAGCTGAAAATTGCATTATATTGCTGGGAGAAATGCTTCTATCACTCTGGCGCTGCGCGGGTGCGAAGAACAATATCAACATACCTTCGCAACTTTATTGCGATTCGATGCTCGGCACTTTATTGCATCCTGGAAATGCGGCCCCTAGTGTACACGCAGCTGCCAAAGTAAGGCATGTTTACAAGTTTTGTTTCTGAAATGGAAAGCGTTGCAAAAAAATGAATCCATAATGCATACACATTTTGTCACTTATAGCCCCAGGACAAAAGTAGGAGGATTTCGATGAAAATTGGAGTGTCAAGCAGATTCACTCTGCTGGAATGACACGCCCCACAGCTACTGTCCCATAATGCAACCTGGTCCCCTTATAGGAGTGGTATTACCTATTCATCAGAGCAGTCAGGTTACTTACTATGCAAATCGGATGCTAAAACATCCCGGCGCTCTCTGTGGTTCCAGTGGTTCTGTTTGCTCCGTGCGACCTCCGAGGTTTTCTTTGAATTCCAAATTGTTGCTCCGTATTCCTCCCTGTTCAATGACGCATATATTTCGTAGTTTGATGAATCATCCAGAATGCATTGTTTAAGTTTTGCATATCTTACGCCCGGGTGCAAACATTAATAATAATAATAAGATTGTGCTAAACTCCTTGTTCAGAAACGCCCCTGCCTGTCTTCCCCTTTAATCTCGTCCTTTGGATTTCCAGTCCCTCGGCCCTGCCAGGGTTTACCTCAGCAAACCGAGGTTTGAAAAGAGCGAGACTCAAGTATGCATTAATGTGAGAGCTTCAAACACTTGGCAGAAATCTGAATCATTGTGATATCACCCCGGGAGAAAATTTGATGCTGTCACACCAGTCCAATTTAAGCAGGGGATTTGCGGCATGAAATGCCTTCCATTGGAGAGATTGCTGCTTGACTGAAACTGCTTCTCGCTGCCATTTACCCAGGCTGTATTTTTAAGAATGACTTTTTCCCCCACAGAGATCAATGTTGTCATAATACTGTGGGAGAGGCGCGCGTTAGCTAATGTTCGGTGTGCTAACCGCATCTGTTTTGTGCCGTTGTGTTAATACTGTAATTTTTCCATTGTTGTTTTCGATATGGCTGTAGATGAAGCAATACGAGGTCATTCTGTAGTTGAATGCATTATTTATGCTGTAGGTTAAACTGCTGAGGCCTGTTAGCTAGAGTTATTCTGTTTGTTGTGGGAACAACCCAGAGCTTCTTTTCAAGTGTTTCACCCTTTTTCTGTATCCCCGAAGCCCCCTATAGTGCTGTCTTTACAGACCTCCAAAACTTTTCAAAGGTATGTAGCTTGACAGGTATTTCAAATCGTTTATTATTAAAAGCCGCTCTGAGCTGAGAGACGTGACGTATGGAGAGCCAATAGAAATGCAGAAATCATGCGATCGTAATGCACATCAGGTTTCTAAGGTCGACAAACCAACACAGAGCTGAGATAATAATTCCATCCATAGCCCCCAGTGAATATTATATGCATGGAGATAATACATTTGTGCATGACATGAATGAAACTTTATCAGTATATAAAGTGTTAGGCAAATATATGCAAATTCGTTGCTCTAACAAACCCCGGGAACCCCAAAGGGCGATTCTGTGAGTGTCAAACTCATTTACTCGTGTTTAAATRTGTGTAACAGTTCTTTAACATGTATTAACTTAAACCCTGCCTTGTAACTTGTTGGTTTCATTTTATTTTGAGTCTGTGAAGGGTTGGTTAAAAAGTTTTATAAAAAATGTTTTTGCAACATTTTGGGGTAACTATGTCTGCGGTATACCTTTAAACCAACCGTAGCAACTTTTGAAAGAATATAAATGAACATGCATCATGAGTAGATACGTTGGCCATGTGGTGAACAATGAAAACTATTTTTAATGTATCTGACACTGTTAAATGATTTAGTCAAATCTGTAAGCCTTTAGGTATGTAGCCTTGTGTTGACATTATTTAGTCTTTATGTTTCTCGGGTTGTTCAATGTTCCTGTGTGACAGCCATTTTACATGTGGCCATGAAATGCTCTATATTAGAAAGTTTTGTTGCATACAAACGCACACATGGTACCTGCTTTTGGCACCATGCCCTGAAGGTGTAGGAGATGTTTGAGGACACTGCCACCTAGTGATCCAAAATATACGTGACGTGTAAGAAAATATACAGCAATACAAACAAAGTGTGTAAAAAACTTTTGATTAGTTTTGTTACTAGTATTGTCATGACCCGGATCTTATTAAATTCTTTAAGCTTCATGCATTTTTTTGCTCTTCCTGACTTTACATGGCTACATGGAAATGATTTCGCAACCTGAACACAAAAGAAAATGATTTTCTGAATAATAAAGTTTTGTGTGTGATTGTTTCAGAGGCTGTCGTTCAGTCGGGAGGCAGGTCCCTGAAAGCTACCGTGGCGACTGTCGCCGAGCGCAGCTGAAATGGATTAACATGTCAGCTGGACGGCGGCGAGTCTGTGCGTTTTAAAATCCCCGTCTGCCTCACAGCACAGCACTGAAATACTGAAGTCCAGCCTTATAAAAATAGGATCCCCTCCAATCTCATTTCTTTGCGTTCCTTTTCTGGCTTTCTGCCTGTGTGGCGCAGCTTGAATGCTGCTATTTAAAGATGCACTCAGTAATTCTTTCCATTTTAAAGAACAGTTTTACTCCTATGGAAATGATTTGTACTTTTTCAAAAACATTTAAAACTAGAGTCTTAACATTGATGAGGAGAAACGCGAGTTGCGTTTGTGCACGGAAAAGCTGCTGCCACGGTTATGGTGTGTTGTGGATGTTTGCCAGGGTGTTGCTAAGATGTTTTGAGTAGATTTTAGTGCATTGCTATGCAGTTGATATGAATTGTTACTGGTGTTTTCTAGGTGGTTTCTTACTTGTCTAAATCAAACCAGTTCATCCCTTTAGTCTCTCTGACACGGCCATAAGTCTGAGGTTTTAAACCTGTCCTGTTGTCTTGCAGACATTGCTTCTGTTTTCAGCACTCCTGTCCTCAAACTCTGCTGTCCTCAACAAGACACTTGATATCATTCATGTCCAGAGCACAAATAATATAAGATGAGTTATGTGCCGAAGTTTAAAACTTAAAGGTTCCCCCCTCATTTTTTCCCTCAGTTCTTTTTTTAGCTTTCTCAAGGGTATCTGTCAGAGTGTTTTAACCTGCAAATCCATAGCAGGAATTACTCCATCTTGCACTTTTCCTTCTTAGTGGCAGCAATGAATTCTGGGTGTTTGGAGGGCTTGTCTCAAAATAATCCGGCTCTCAACTTGCCAACTCTAAAAATGACATTTACGGACGTTACATGGAACCCGTTGTTATTTAATGTGGAGTGTTAAAATATGCAGAAATTGAAATTAGTATTATTAAAAAAAAGAGTTAGATCACTTTCTGTGGATCACAACAAAGTGTTGAACAGCTTTTGTTTCTGTTATTTTTGTTGTTTGTTGCATTAATTATTTCAGGTCTTTATGTAGTTGGGATCATCTTGTTAGCAGCGTATGCTAAGGCAAGCCTCACTTTTAGTATTGCTAATAACAGTTAGTACTTTGAACAATACACCATTAAGCTTAATGTGCATTCAACTGTAGTGGTGCACCAATCGCCACTTAACCGAACACCGACATCACTTAGCAACACCCTGGCAACCACCCACATCACTTTTGTAGTTCATGTTTTTGCATTTCAATTAGAGCAGTGACACACTCGGGGGCAGTATGAGGTCAGAGGTGCATTATGGGTAAGGCTGGTTGAGTTTGAAGCGAGTGACTGTGGCCTAAAGGAAAGTAATTCTCATTACAGCGTGGAAGTCTAAATATGAACCACAATGAGGATCAATCTGCCCCCTAATTATTACAATTAAACCGTGGCTTGTTACCCGTCCCACCCTGCCTCAGAAATGAGAGACATTGTCCAGAAACATGTTTTACACTGATGGTTAATAACTAGAGGTTGTGACCCAAAATTAAATTGCAGGTCTGTTCTGGTCGGTGACAGCAAGCGACGTATAACTGATAAGTGCAACTTAAGCCTGTATTGAAGACGTGAAAATAAATGAGCTTAATAGCATTTTAAAGAAAGTAGAAAATACTTTAAATCTTTAGTTGACGGTGTGCCCAGTGGGCATTTGGTGCAGATTCATTTATCATTTGATAAAGGTCTCAGGATAAGCAGTTGTGTGCAGCGAGACAACTTTAAAACCAAGAAAAAAATGAGATAATAATAGTTTGTTTTGTGCTATAACTTGTAAGATGCTAACTTCTGCTGAGATTAATGTTGTACCCATTAATTATTTAAAACTGTATTATTAGTGTTATTATTTTTAATTAGAGTTTTGTGTTCTGTCTAACCATGGCAAATTGTTTATTTGTTATGAAAAATATCATTTATATACTGTCTCAGACATGTGACCTGCATCCTGGGGACAAACCTTTGCTGTAGACATCTGAAGACCTTTAGCTTCTGCAGATTAGCAGCATTTGAAGAACATGAGATTGTCGGGCCTCAGGGAAGTGGTTTCATGTAGATGTCTCAGACCTGAGAGCACGTTGTTGTTATTTGATGAATGAGTGGCCCAGCAAAATAAACACTTCAGTGACTAAAGTTAATGAGAAATATGTTTCAGTAGCAGAACAGGAGAACGGAACGAGAGCCTCGCTTCTTTAGAAACATTAACTGCATTTGATGCACAACATTTTTAATAATACATGTAAGATATTGTACATCTCCTCAGTGATCAACCTAAATGTTCTGAGGTGAATGAATCAGTATTATGTGACCTGAATAGAATAAATGACAAATGATTTCTCACAACACCTAGTTGGTTAAAAGAAGAAAAAGTTTGTATTTATGGTTCTTTCAGATTCAGCTGGACTTTATATGAGCAGAAAGTGTCAGTATGAGGTTGGTTAACATGGTGTAGCCCAGCTAACGTTTCTAAAATGTTTTCATTAAGTAACAAACACATTAAAAATGTTGTTCTAGGAACGTTCAAAACATCCAATTATTTAAACAGTAGGTTAACGTAATTTTACATTTTGTTTTTAAAAGTTCCTCTAACAACTTTATAACGTTTTGATATTGTAAGTAATGTTAAGAAAATGCAAATGCAAAATGTTTCAAGAATGTTTTGGACAACTTTGAGAGAACATTAGTGCATGAGAACGTTCCCTGTTAGCTGGGTAAGCTGCTTGTGTATGTATATATAGTAACTACACCGTTCCGGGTTTAAAAATAACCGAAATAACCTCACTGTGAACCACAGGTGTCTTTTCCAATAACCTTAATTAGAATAAAAAACATCATGAAACCAGGTTATTAGAAGCGTTAATGTCGCCACTTACAGCTGTTTGTCTGAGGAGAGGAAGTACAGCCTCTCGCTGTGTCACGTCACTGTAATTTGTTCTATTTATTGTTTGTACAGGAAGCAAGTCTTCATGACAGCCCGTGGCAGCAGAGATATCCGCCTAAATATAGACGCTTCGAGAACACTTGTGCTTTAACAGGAAAATTTTTCATTACAGTAAAAAGACAATTGAAAAAAAGCAACGCCGGGCCGACCCCAGGCACGCGGAGAGAGATGACACGCATCGTAACAATTACGCCCAAGAGCAAAAAGAACTGAACCATCTTTTCTCTTAAACCTTTATGGCAGAGACGCTGGAGGGAAAATCTCTGCTCGCGAGGCAATTCGGAAAGCTAAGGAGACACAAAGAGTAAGTAATTGCAAGCCTAGACAGCCCCATTCATTTTACACACAGGTGAAAGACAACAGGGCGACTGCTGTGAGACAACATTATGGTTTGTTTTATCCAGGGGCAAGTTCATCTGTTGGCTTTTATTTCTTTAATAAAAAAGGTCCAACAGCACAACTGTGAGTCCCACAGTCCCCAGGTTCGGTTTCATTGCTTCTGTCACCTCATGTTTAAACAAAAACCATCGTGAATTAGATTTTAGGAGATTTGTACAATATATGAATAAATAAACTTTGGTGGAAAGTGGCAAACTTGCCGCCACGGTGGGTTGTTAACCCAGTTGTGAGTTGTTAGGTTGTGAGTGTTTCTGAGAAAATGTAAATATTAAATATAAAAATTTACATTTGTTTGTTGAAAGTTCTAGGAAGATTCAAAGCCTAGTTCTTTAGATGTTATTAACTTTTTTGCTTGGTTACAAGAACGTTATCAAAACTATCATTATACAAACTTTAGCGTTATGTAATGTTTTTAAAATGTTCCACTAACAACTTAAGAATAATGCTTTTGATATATAAATGTTGTTAATGTTCTGGTAACCTTTTTTTAATAATGTTAAGATAACTTTTAGAGAACATCGGCCATCATTCTGAGAACGTTCTCTGTTGGTTGGACAACGTGGTTGCAAGGTTGTTGCGTGTTGGCTAAAATCTAGTGTCTAGCATCTAGACTAATAATCTCTGGTTTCAATATAAGTCAGGGTGTTTCTTTAGCTTTTAATTGTCTGCAGGGTGAATAATATTTATAGTTAGCACTTTTAGAAAAGTAACTTTAATTTTGAGTGTCATTTATGTCTGTAACAAACACCTCTAATGGAAACCAGCAGTTACATTCAGAATCCGTACACCAGCTGGAGACTTTAGATAATTATCACTGCAGAGTCAGTCTCTTCCTCACGCTGTTACCGCTGGCTGTTTCTTCAGTGTCACTTCCATTTCTTTTACTGATGTCTCAACGGTCATAGGAGACTTTGAGATGTCTGCTGCGGCTTTGCCTTAATTATAAACCCTCATTATTTCTCCGTCAAACTGAACATGTTGTGTCTGGTCCAACTTCTCCACAGACATTTTCTGCCTTTGATTTGTTTAGCAGAATTCTGGAGGATCGTTACGAGTATCTGCAAGCAAAGACTGCGGGCTAAGATCAACCGCACAGGAGGAGTCACGGAGCGAGGCGCTCAACCTCCCGTTCCAAACGTGGTGCTAAATAAGTAACTTGATCCTCTCCGACAAGGAGATGACCGATGCGAACGAGAAGCGCTTGGAGAAGGCAACCGGGCACAAATTGTCCGGGAAATGTACTCTGCATTTTAATAAGGTGGTATGGGTACTGCGGCCTCAGGCTCGTACGAATCTCGTGCCTCCTATCTCTGTTTTGCAGTTGTGCAGAAGATGATGGAGCACAGCGCGTCAGTGTCTTTAATGTGGATTTCTTATCCGTTGACTGTGGGCCTTCTTTGAGATTTGATTTCTTTAGGGCTTTGATGCAGCTTTTATTGCGGTATAGAATTCCTCCCTCACGCTCACCGAGAGCTATAGTGCCTTGTAATGAAGATGTTAGTGTGGAAACATGCGAAGATCAATGCAGCGTTCCCAGCAGCGCATTCAAATTCAACTGCTGAGTTTGGCTCCTGTAAAATTCTGGGAAATATCATGGAGAAATGTTTCTTGAATGCAACTTTCACCAGAAAAGCTTTTTATAGATGCCGGTTTGTCTGCATTTAAGGCTCATGCATATCCACTTCTGGCTACAATCCAGCTAACAGGAAACGTTTTGAGAACAGTGGCTAATGTTCTCATTACATTCTCGCTGTTAGTGGAACCTTTTCTTTGTGTTTTATATCATAAATATTAAAAATGTTATTCATACCTTGTTAGCGGAGTGTTAAAACGTTTGTGTAATGTTCTTATAACCAAGTTTGTGGCTGTTGAATATTATACATTCAGCTCACAGGCTTATGGATTTTTCTTTGTTGTTGATTTTTTCAAAGGTCAACACCTCAGAATCATCGAGTTCTTCAGAACCACCTTCATCAACCTTCGTTTAAATTGTCCTCCATCGGCTACATGGTTTTTGAAGAAAACACTCAATGACTGAAGCAGGACATTTTAAGTGTAAGAAAACATAAAAAAAAATACAAAGAGTCTGTTTTTAGAACCAATAAAAATCTTTTGCTCTGTGACATTATTTATATGACAGACATTAGTGTGTTGTATTAGTTTTTAAAAAAAATACAAGTTCAGTTTAAGGATATTTAAAGATATTAGTGCCATTACAAACAGACCATCATGTATGAATGCTGTATTGTTTTTACAGTAATGTTAATATAATAATAAAGTAATGTTTACATTTTTTCTAAATATAATGATGGAACTGATATTGATTTATATGTATATATATATATATATGACTGATATTCTGATATTCTTTTGTTTTAACAAGAATTGTGGTGACAAGGTGCTTAAATGTCTATATGTCAAAATGCCAAAAAAACCCCTCTGTTTTCTTCATGAAAAAATCACTTGTCATTTTTTCCTCTCTTGATTTTGGGGTGAAACATGAGTGACATTTCGTGAGGCTCGCTCACAGTCCCGCAAATTAATTTCAGTTTCGCACCGGTGAGACTGTAAGTGGCCGAGCCACTTGGCTGAAAAATTCATCATTGTCCCTAAAGGTTTCTCATGTCGGTCTCATTCAAGGCTCACGACGGCTAGGACGGAAATTTCAATTGCTGTTGAAACTTTAAGTCGCTCGGCAGGGAGTGTGTTCTGTCTTCGGTATGGGAGGAAAGGTCGACAAAAGGCAGCGTGTGGAAAAGAACCGCCGCCCGCGGACTCTAAACGTCGCTTTGTGTGTTCTTCATTGTTCCGTTGAGCAGTGTTGTAATAAATCAATGTCGGGAGCAGCCTCCTGAGCGCTCTGTATTATGGAAGATGTCTGACATTGCATTTGTATGTATGTATGTGTGTGTGTGTGTGTGTTTTGCAGGCGTGTGCGCCCAACGAGAGGAAGTCACTTTTCAGTGCTGGCCGCTTTACCGCTGAAATCTGGCAGAGAGGATCAGCTGTGAGAATCTGTGAACCAGGGGGTCTTTCCCAACGGACCAGACCACCAAATTTGTGTGGTATGTAAATATTACATATTTTTAAATGGAGTAAATTGTCAGGATGACCCACTTAAAAGCTGTGTGCTTGTTGCTTTAAAAGGTAACATGCGTGACCTCTGACACACACACACACACAGTGTCTGTTCTGCTCTGTTTTCCAGCAGCCATCTTTATTTTAACTTGTATCTGTTTTGTCTTTATTTTATGATATAATGTAGTGCTCTTTTGCTCTGGAAAGATATTTTATAGATGTATACAAATCCATTTGTCTGTCTGTATTATGTATATGTATATATACATATACTTTATATTTAGGACCGAATGCAATGATTTTAAAGTCCTCACAGAAGATTAAAATAAAAATAAACATAAGGTCTGTATGTATACTAATCCTCTGCATTTCTAGTGACTTCGATGAACGTTGTTCAACATTTATACTGGCAACAAATCTTCAGGTAATGAGTGAGTATTCAATATACCGCCCAGCCTTAGCTCAGACTCAAACCTTTCTAAGTGTGTTCATCCCACAAACACGCTGTATTATATCTCCTGCGCTGCTCCAGCGATGGCAGCTGAACATGTTCTGAATCCATTGTATCCACTACAACACGTTCTTCAGAACAGAATAGGACAGGATAAATGATTCTACGTAACAATGGCGCTTATCGTGCCACAAGGATGTTGCTCTCATTAGCACTTCAATCCACATAATCTGCGACTCACACTGAGTCTGCCTGGGCCCAGCCAGACTCGAAAATAACAAGGAATCGAAGGTTTCCTAACAGCATATAGTTTGCTATTTCGAAACAAACGGCGACACACTGAAGGGAAAAGACGTTGCCATTTTAAGCTCCAATAACAGGCTTCAAAAGGCATCCGTCAGTCAGTCACGCACATGTCTGTTCCCTGACGCCGCTCAAACTTCGTCATCGTGCCGCAACTGTCAGCTACCTGTAGGGAAACGCTGAGGCGAAGGCGACGGGACGAGTCAACCGGAATTCAGCGGTCAATCAATCATGCGCGAGAGTTGGGGGGGTTGAGCCGGACTCGACTCGTTTAAAAAACCATTAGTGTTTGCTGGTGGATTGCTTGTCAGATGGGAGAGTAATTGATGTGAATGAGCAGGTGATTAGCGCGTTGCTCGTATATCACGCCATCCTGCTTCTGTCTTGGCACCATGTGCCCGAACAACCAATCAGCACGCGGGACGGCGGGACATCAAGATTGTGGCATCGGGTCATTAAGGTCTGGTGAGATAAGGGGACACACATACGCACACAAAGTCACAGGTATCAGGAGATGTTTTATTCTCTGGGGTTGTGTTAGAAAAGCGGCGTCATTGACTGAAAATATTTGAATCTCTTCACCAAACATCATAATTCACTTATTTGCTTGGTCAGCTGTTCTCAAATCTCGTCCAGTGTGGTTCAATCAATAGTGCCCTCAAAATGACAACCAGCAGTTTTTAGCCCAACCCATTTATTTTCTCACAAAGCACTCCATATCCAATAGGTTACACTTAATTAATGCCATTTTAATTGTGTAAAGTCATCAGTCATTTTGGCACGAGTTCATAAATATGAGATTATGCTTTTTGCCCACCTATAGACATTGACTTAGCTATTGTATTACACACACACCCCCGAACGTGGCGCTTAATTCTCTATTCGTCCAGTCAGCAAGAATCAACATCCCTCGCACTGAACAAACACAATCGTTAATGTTGATAAGTAACCATGTACGTCTCCCTGAATGTTGCCATGGTTACGTAACACCATACGCTTATCTCGGTGACATCAGAGTTGGATTTGGAAGTCAGACTTTTAAGCAGCATTCAGTTACATTGTTGGTTTGAAGGTTGGAAGTTTTACATTTGTGAGTTGTGTGGAATGCAGAATAATTTCTCCAGAAATTTGGTGTGAAGGATTTGTTTGTATTTTCTCAGACGCTGTGCTTGTTTTATCTGTTAATTCTGCTTTATTTTGTCTCATCCAGTTTCAGTGCTCACCCCTAATGAAGTCTCTCTTTTTTCTCTTTCTCTCTCGCTCTCCTTCTCTCTCTTACTCACACTCTCTCTCTTGCTCACTTTCTCTTATTCACTCTCTCTCCCTCTCTCTTATTTCCTCTCTCCCTCTCGCTCTCATTCTCTTATTCTCTCTCTCTCTCTCTCTCTCTCTCTCCAACATGTCTGCAAGTCATATCTCTCTCTTATTCACACTCTCTCTCTCTCTCTCTCTCTCTCTCTCTCTTTCTTTCTCACTTCTGCCGAACCAGCAATCTCTCGCTTGCGAGTTCATTATGAATTAACGATTTAATAGCAGCGACTGTTAAATATTATTTAACGTAATGTCCAAAGTGTCATTAGAAAGCCACGGATGGGCCTTAATTATAATGTGTAAACAATGTGAAATGTAAATGTCCTCTTATAAAGTGAAATGTATGCGTAATGGAAAGCTCAGTTTGCTCATTAAAGCCTCTAGATGCATTAAAAAGATGTTTTTAGGATTCGTGTCTGCCGTGAGAGAAACGGCAACTGCAGACTGCTGACAAATAGTAAAAATAAGCAGAAATGGAGGGATTTTGTTTTAAAGAGAAGAGTTTTTACAGTACAGTAAAAACAGTACAGTAATGGCATTACAATGTCAATTACTACAGGAAATCTCGAACAGGAATTTTGTTGCCTTTTGCTGTTTGATTAAAATGTAGACGTATAGATTAATTTTATGAATGTACATAAACTGTAAAGTTACGTTTGGATGTTGATGTTGTTGATGTAGATCAAGCTGCCAGAACTGTAAAACATATTTTAGGCTGTTGAAATTTGCTTGTTGCGTGTGTTTGTTGTGGTACGCGCTCATGATCACGACGTCTAACTCGTATTTCCAAACCAAGAACGGGCGTTTTACATACATAATATAATCCAATATAAACAGATTCTGAGATCGAGTTTAGGGTGGTCAGACTTTAATATCTCTACAAGGTCAGAAATGCAATCTGGCTCGGTCCGTGTCAGGCTTTTTTCTCCAAATTATGAGCTAATTTCTTCAGGGCCTGAATAATAAAATATTTCTGCATGCATTACCCTCCTCTGCTGAGCCTTCCAGAAATAATGAAAATTTTCTGTTCTTATTTTGTGGAGTTGAGAGTGTATATTTAGAGGAAACTCTTGGCTAGCTGGTCTCATTATACAGCAGACAGACAACCGTACACACACACATGCCTCAATTATGATGAGATGTACAACACGGTGCATTGAGAAATGTCTTGCGTTTTATGTGCAGTGTTTAAACAGCCCCAGAGCTCTGCAGAGCACTATGGCACACACATGAACCATCTATCATTAACACATGGATTCACACAGTAGTTGCTGTACACTCTTTTTTTCTCATTAGGGCTGTTTGCTAAGGCATCAGTACCACTATTGATCATACTTAAGGGTTAGAGTTTGTTCAGATCACTAAAGCGTTAGCATTAAACTTCTGTGTGTAACTCATCTTGTGCTATTTGTGCTGCTCACATGACCTATACTTTAAATTATGTGACTTGTTGCGTAGAGCTGTGCTGTTGCTTTTCTGAGTTGGTAACCAATGAATTTCCAGTCCTTTATTCACATTTCCAGTCCTATAAAAACAATATTTTACAAAAAAATGTGTTTAACATTTTATAAAAAAGACTCACAAAGAGCAATTTTTTAGCCGTTGACTGCAGAAATTTCCCAGACCAATTATTAAAGACCAATTTACTTCACATTTCCAGGCCTGAAACTCACTCTTCATGACTGTAGGGTCCCTGAATTTATGACCTTGGTTGACAATAAAACAAACCATATCTTAGAATGGGCTCTTGAGAGCAGTAGTCAACCATCTAGCAACCGCTTAGCAGCACACTAAAAACTGCTCCTTAGCAACCACATACAGTAGCAACTCCTAGAACCCTACGATAGCAACGCCCTAGCAACCACCTTGATTGCATTGGAAACTACTGAGCAACACGCTAAAAGCCACTCAGAACACTAAGCACCAACACAGCAACGCCCCGGCAACAGGTTTTGGCAGGCATACGTGTTTTTCTTCCAAAAAATGTATAAAGAATTATTCTCTTTGTTCACTCAAGTCCTCCATCTTCTCTCATTTTCTCAGCCTTTCTTTTTTCCCCAATCTCTCTCTCTCTCTCTCCCCCACACAGTGTAAAAGCATCCAAGCATAAACAACACAAGTCTAACTCTCTATTTTCTCTTCATTGTTTGACTTTGAGAACTAAATAGCATCACTTTCTCTGTGTCCCTGAATGCGTCTGTTTATTTCCAGAGTTCTACCCTGTTATTACCCTTCCCAATTTGGCACTGGCAAAGCACAAAACTTAAAGGCTTCGTGCAATGGACTTTATTCCCTGAGTCATTAAACAACAGTATGTCGTGACAGAATTGGGATTGATTGTAAAATTGCTGCAGAAGTTTCTCTTGAGCCTGGCTTTCTCTCAATGGGAAATGTTTCGGAGTGCCGGACTGCCTCTGTTCATCTTGTATAATAGATTTGGGATTTGAATTTTGTGTTTTCGATGGGTGACAGTTGTCAACACAATACCAACAAAGCCTCAGTGATTTTATTTTCTTACTTTTGACGCAAAGAAACATGCAGGCGGTTTCATGAACTTGAAATGTAACTGTGCTGTTGAATGTAGTGTTGCATGTTTTCTCAATACGGTTTCATCATTATGTGATAAAGAGACACAGATAAATGGTAAACAAATCTCACAAATTGATCTCGCGGGGAGAAAGAAATATTGCTTGGGATGAAACGCTGCTTTAAAGTTTTTAAAAACTCAGCGTATCCTAAAACGGATCAAAAACAGAACAGAAATTATAATCCATTTACCCGAACAGTATTTACTTTACAAACTACTTACACTCTTTGTGTAACATTCACCTCCTGCATCAGGCAAATGACACAGAATTAAAGTCTTAAGTTATGTACTTAACTATATGCCCTGTTTCAGATCTGCTGTGCAAAATGATTCAAACGTGCCCTCAGTGATTTACATTCATATCTGCATGTTGAATATTAAAACGTCAGACTTTCAAGTAGAAAGAAATGAATGGCTTCTGTTTCACGCCTCATAAGTTTGTAAAAAACGACTCTGCGGTTGTAAATCCATCTCACACCGTGTGTGACGGGAGGAAGTCGTTTCTTATGTGCCTGATGAGTGAGACAGGCGCTCATTTCCTGCTTTGGAGGAAGCTGCTATGATTGGACATCATTAAATAAACCTCGGTGGGCTTAACCACACCGGCAGCCCGCCGCGCTGGCGCGGGGTCTGCGTCCCACGAGCTGCTTTTTTGTCTTTGAATTTGCAGCCTTGGGATTCTTAATGCAAACAGCAACTCTCTGCAGCGCACAAATCACGGGTGTACCAACAGTCCCTTAGCTCTGTGGGTATTAATTATCCGGGTGTGATGAACTAGCTGGTAGACACGGACTGTTATAGAATAATCTGTTGCAGCAGTAGCTCTCGGCTTAAACTCTACAGCTTGTTGGAGTTGCTGGTTATATAATAACCTTGCTAAGCAAACAGCAGTCAAAGGAACAGGGTTTAGTTACATTGGCAATAGAATTTTACTGTACTGCTTACTGTAGTAAGTACATACACTTACTGTATGTTGCCTACGGCGTGGCTTTAAACGGTTTGCAAAGTGAAATTAAATAGTTTAAGCAATTAAAATGTTTTAAACAGTGATATGCTACATAATTGGTATATAACTTAAGTATGTTTTTATGACAGATGTTTAATTTAGCAAACGGTTTCCAGGTTTCATTACAGAATGTGTTCTTTGCAATGAGTTTTGTGTTGAATCTTTTAATGTGTGGCTTATATTTAGATAATGAATACAGAGATTGTGTTTGATGTTGATTCCGGTCCATTTGTAACTTAAAAGTTGAAATACTGTTCACTGTTATATATTTTGTGCATTTTCTGTATGCATTAAACACCCAGATGGCCTGTTACATTTAGTAAAATTGTAAAAATTTACATTAGAACGTTTTTAAAACGTTCCAAATGAACATTTTTAATGTTTGATTACTTGATGAAAGCAACCTAAAATTGTTAGCTGTGATGCTAAACCGCATGCTGCACGTTTAATGCTAGTGTTCTATTTTAAACGAATCCAAGGTCAACTCAGGCGCAGTGCATTGTGGGATACAGTTAATTATGCAGCGTGCGCCTGTGTACTGACATTTTGCCAAATGTAGTAGGTCATCGGGGTTCCTCATGCATACAAAAACTTCCACAAGAAATGGTTCAAGGAGTATGCATGCTTGCGTACTATTTTAAACACAGCCATTATGTGAAGACTGTGCTCACCTGTCTTAGCTGTCACTGTGGGCCTTTAACAGCAGCACAGAATACTTCACATGGGCAATTATGTCACTCTTGCAGGATTTAAATACCCAGGACTGTGGGGTAAACTGGGGACAGAAGACCATGCCAGCATCCCTCAACTGAACATTCGCTGCTCTGATGGTTAAAGCACCACAGTCTTCGCTCTGCATCGTAATGTATATCATTTTATCTCGTTCAGTATTCAATCTTCTCCTCCTGAGCCATGGAGCTTTTAGTTATTCATTAGTCTTCATTAGGCAAAAATACAAAGAGCACAAAGAATTAACAAACCTCCCAATGCACGGCGGTGGCTTCTGCCGTTGCACGATGTGCGACGTTCTTTGAATAAGGAGAGAGACGGTTTCAGGGCTGACGGGGAGGGATTGAACGCGAGGGGACGGATGAGGTTCTCGTATCTGCAGACAGAAAACGTGAGCAGACTGCATCGTTCCTCTCAAAGAATTTCGCTAAGCACCGCCGCGGTGGCGAAATATCATTATGCAATCAGTTTCTCACTACACAACAAGAGATGTGTAAGAGTTTAAAGGTGACGTGTAGTTTTCCAGTAGCGTCACTAAGCAGAGTTTCATCCAGTGAGGGGCATTTTAATAAGTTTGAATTGTGTTACAATATTTTTGAAATGCTTGACTAAATTCACTAAAACAGGAAATGAGTATAAAGGGCTGTAATGAGGAGGCAAATCTTCTCAAAATGACTTTGCTAACAGCATTGACGTTTCTTTCATATTCTTGTGTTTTAATCTAAACCAGCAAACCCTTACTAATGTCTCTTTTCAGTGCTGCCCTTCAAGGCTGCAAAATTCCTATTAGAATTTTCCTCAACTTTTAAATTATAATGGAGGTGGTGTTTATATTTCTCAAGGCAAATAAGCAGTTTAATTTCTATCTTCCTAAAATAAAAATAAGCGGACAGGGTGTAAAACGCAATATTTGATTTGCTGATAAAGAGATGATGTGGATAATTTGTCTAACACAAATTACCAGCCCGGAGGTTTATAATAAACTGTATCCTTGAGAAATACAGACAAATAATTATCTGTTTCTTGTATATCTGAAGACAAACGCACCTTTATTTCATATTGTTAGTTTTGGGAAAATCAAGTTAACTGCCATTAGTTGGGCAAACCTGTAGCCCGTCCCCAAACTCATGCCATTGGCTGCTGTGTTTCCATGGTGTTTATCTATCTGTTAAAGCAAAATGTAGGACTGTTATTGTCATAATTTATTGCTAATGGAAAATATATTATTGAAATATAATCTTGACAGACAGTTATAGAGATTTTTGTCTTCCATTTACTGCAGACTGATTATTTTGATGAAGCAGTTTAAGGTTTTCACAAAGATACACAATGACTGATTTTATTTGGCTTACTAAACACAAGAACAGATGCAGTTATACATTGAGGTGTTGGCAATAGTAAGATTTAACTTATTTGCTGTATATTTTTCCATATATAAGGAAATTCAACAGAAGTTTCTGTCATGCATCCGTTCCTGCTGAAGTTTTAATTAGAAGAAGCATAAGGTGTAGAGTTTCTATCCTGAGATGAGGCATCTGTATAACTTCATGTGCTGTGATATCACATCTGGTTGTGTTGTGATATACGTAACATTCAGGAAGCATATAGCTTGTGTCACCGGGCGGCCATATGTAAACTGCTGGGTTAGATCTCGTGTTGCACTATATCTGTATATAAAACTAGTAGATCTCGAGTTTTGCATTTGACTATGATTATAAAATGTGTGTTTGCACTATATCTGTAGTTAGCGCAACACACGCTAATATTTCTGTTTGTGTGCCAGCAAACACCCTAAACATCAGACAGGCTTGTGTGTAATAACTGTCTTTACACAATTTGTAGCTGAATTCACAGGTTTATATCAGCTCACCGTATTGTCGCTGTAAGTGGTCCGATACCTGAGAAATTTACATATTAATGAAATGTATAGATAAATAGACTATAAAGTCTCTTTAGATAAAAAGCATTTGCAAAATGCCTACAGTAAGAGAAACAAAGGGATTCCCAGACTGCTGTGACAAGAGTTTCTGAGGAAAAACTTACACTGGGTTTGACAAAGTGTTGGAGGTTCACAACATTGTATCTTGAGAGATGTTAAAGAGGTTTGCTTAAAGCACTTTTAAAGCAATTAAATGAGATGTCCTTCACCATACCTGCATATTCTACGCCAACATCATTTCCACATAACTGTAGAGTTAACGTCAGATCTGTTCTTTTGGTCTTTGTTATGGCATCTCACAGCGTAATAACTTTCAGTTTGAACACAACATTTCTTTACTGGAATACTGGATTGTTGGGTTGTGCCTAGTTATGGAGTAATGTACATTCTCTTCCTGTCTAAGTGGGAGGGATTTGGCCAGAACCAACTGCAGTGTGGTCTTAAGATTTCATGCTGTTGTGTCAAAATTTAAAACCTAAACGCCTATGCAAGTACACCAGCTAGGATATAGAATTGTATGCTTTTAAATGCAAATGTGCATGGGTGTTGTTGCATTACCGCAGCAGCATTACTGGGCAGTTTTAAACGTTAGCGGTCGCAGGGTGATAATGTGACCTTCTCATGTCTGCGCCATTAAACTGAAAGTTTTATTATTCATATGAATGCTACATGCATTGCGTTGCAACTTGCTATCTGACGCATTCCAGTATGCAGCGGTGCATGAAATCGAGGGTTTGTAGCTAGAAGCCACTAGACACTCATTTCAGCTTGTTTTCCACACCTCAGAGAAGAAATTGAATAAAAGCATTCATTAATTCTGTTCAGTGATGGACACCCATTATATAAACATGATTGGACTTGACTGAAGACTTCTCAGGACGAAGTCTCCTGCATGCTAAACAGAGACCAGAAACCTGCCAAACTCTCATTGTCTGTACAAGGAGCTTATCGCTGCTACTGCTTCGCAAGTTGGCACATGGTTTTGTTAGCGAGCACCAGCTAACATGAACGTTCCAGAATATAAGCTCTCTCTCAAAGTTTCTTGCAGTAACGCTAGTAGAAC